>JACEFZ010027565.1:240000-242500 GCA_014155875.1 Cepaea nemoralis | reverse complement strand
GAGATCATAGCAGTAGAAGGTATAGTAGTAGTAGTAGTAGTAGTAGTAGTAGTAGTAGTAGTAGTAGTAGTAGTAGTAGTAGTAGTAGTTGTTGTTGTTGTTGTTATTGTTGTTGTAGTAGTAGTAGTAGTAGTAGTAGTAGTAGTAGTAGTAGTAGTAGTAGTAGTAGTAGTAGTAGTAGTAGTAGTAGTAGTAGTAGTAGTAGTAGTAGTAGTAGTAGTAGTAGTAGTAGTAGTAGTAGTAGTAGTAGTAGTAGTAGTAGTAGTAGTAGTAGTAGTAGTAGTAGTGTTAATCTTTTTATATTTCACCTTTGTAGTTTTTGCTGTCGCTGTAGAAGAGAGAAATTGAATCTTCTTGTCGCTTTGTTGATATATTGTCTTCCTGTCTTGACGCTCTCAAGTTCTCATTGCTGGCTCTCTGAATGTCAGGCAACCTACTGTCAGCATCAACAGTCTTATCATGATGAATAGTGATGGTGACCTCAGTCTTTTTGCCTGTTTTGCCGCGTGTTTCATCATCAACATCTTCCTCGTCATCGACTACCCAGCTATCATCATGTGCGTCCTGTCTGAACAGAAAATCGTGTACATGTCTCTCGGCATACTTTGCATTCCCGGTGGCATCCCATAAAGTCTCTCTGTCCGTGTTGTCTTCGAACTTTTTGATAGGTGTAATGATGTGCCCTCCTCGGACAACATTGCTTTCACTAGAACTAACAACATGCCCAGGTTTACTGTCATTGTTTATCCTTGACTCCATAATTCTCATAGCATGTTGATGGCGCTCAACTGGCTCATTAAAGCTATCGTCTTTTCTTTTGGCAATATTGTTGCAAAGGTAGGAAACTGGAATGAATCCTTCGTTTATATAACCATTAGTCGTAGTCTCTCGCCTGTCATATTTATAATTTTTGTTTTCATCGCTGTTGTCAGTGTATACCGTGGACACATTTTCGAATTGAGAAACGCCATTTTTGTCATGGCGATATCTGGACGATTCATTTCGGAGATTTGTGCGTCCAGTTTCTCTAGAGTCGACATGAGCTAGATGCTCGTGAAATGCTGTCTCCTCTTGCTCGCTAAGAATCTTCGGTCTGTTTAAAAGAGTATAGAAGTTGACAAACATTAGCAAAGAAATAAATTTCGTGCAGTGAAATGTCAAACTATAACTAAGATAATGTAGAATTGTAAATGCACTTGATTGATTGATTGATTGATTGATTGATTGATTGAGTACATTCAAGGATAATCTTGAAACTATTTATTAGTGATCTCGTCTTCTCCTTAAATCACGCTCCCTAACTCCAGCGATAATTACAATCCATGCTTACTAACATACTGAAAATATTTTTGCAACTAAATATATTCCAGTTTTTATTTTTATTTTGCAATGGCAGCGACTATTCTTATTCTTCCTTCCTCGTCTTCTTCTTCTTCTTCTTCTTCTTCTTCTTCTTCTTCTTCTTCTTCTTCTTCTTCTTCTTCTTCTTCTTCTTCTTCTTCTTCTTCTTCTTCTTCTTCTTCTTCTTCTTCTTCTTCTTCGTCTTCTTCTTCTTCTTCTTCTTCTTCTTCTTCTTCTTCTTCTTCTTCTTCGTCTTCTTCTTCTTCTTCTTCTTCTTCTTCTTCTTCTTCTTCTTCTTCTTCTTCTTCTCTTCTTCTTCTTCTTCTTCTTCTTCTTCTTCTTCTTCTTCTTCTTCTTCTTCTTCTTCTTCTTCTTCTTCTCTTCTTCTTCTTCTTCTTCCTCTTCTTCTTCTTCTTCTTCTTCTTCTTTTCTTCTTCTTCTTTCTTCTTCTTCTTCTTCTTCTTCTTCTTCTTCTTCTTCTTCTTCTTCTTCTTCTTCTTCTTCTTCTTCTTCTTCTTCTTCTTCTTCTTCTTCTTCTTCTTCTTCTTCTTCTTCTTTCTCCTCCTACTCTTCTTCTTCTTCGTCTTCGATTTCAGCTCTTTATATACCCTATTGAAGGATAAGCCCATAATCAACTCACACCAAGCATCCTATTTTCGCTGTCTTCTGCAGATAACTTTATGTCATCCCCATATCAGTCATCTTTGTCTCTAATTCTCTTCTCCTTGTGATTTTATGTAGCCCTCTATTTCGTTTGTCCTGTTGGTTACACTGATATGACTTTCTAGTTATTCTATTCTCAAGCTTAGTTAATATGATCCCTATCCAGCGACTGTGTCTTTCCGTCACCTCTGAATTTTCTGAAATGTGTCTACCTCTTTCCGTATTCTCCGCAAGAAGGATTGTGTCAAACCATTATAGTCCTTCTGTCCTGAGCAGATATCAGATTATAAATGTTTGTAGTTTATTAGTAATTAATTTAGTCGTTATCGAGATGTCTTGTCCATATTCGTCATCATCATGTGCGAAATCGATAAGCGGGGATGGTCACGGTTCGCCATCTCATGCGATCACCAGATTCCTGGATCAGGTCTGTGTTCTTGGTTTCGTTAATCCATGTGGCCAAGCCATCTAAGTTTTAATCTTGCTGTTCTTTCCT
>JACEFZ010027565.1:197500-235000 GCA_014155875.1 Cepaea nemoralis | reverse complement strand
ATTCGTAACCCATTCACCACATTGCTGACTCGTCAATGTCGAAAAGGTAAACATAGTTATGTATGTGCGTAAGTGTCTGTCTGTCTGTACGAATGTCTACCAGTATGTCTGCCCGCCCACCCTAGAAAGAACTCATGATCCAATTAATTGATTGGCGATTATTTTACCATAACAATATAAATATTGTTTTTAAAGGTATTTTCTAGATATTAAAAGAATGAATAGTCATGTGTAGCCATTAACTCATTGTTTTGTTATCATATTGGATAGATGTGTGTGTATGTTCAATGACCAGTGCTTAGAACATCAAGACAACCAGAAAGATGATGCATACTGCAAACTCCACCGAAGAGATCTGGTAACAATTTTCAGACGTCGCGCACGACACAGGCTGAAATCCCATATGTTTAATAACTTATGAATGAATGAATGAATGAATGAATGAATGAATGAATGAATGAATGATGAATGAATGAATAACTTAAGATGGATACTATTGAATGTAACTGTGAAACTAATAAAATGATAGCTAAACATTTATTGCAGTGTCCAACATATGCAGAAAAGATAAAACTATTTAAGCCAACACCCGGTCCAATTGAAGGCACTCTATGGATAGTTAAACAGGTTCAAGTTGACTGTTGCCTTCTTTGGATATGTGCTGTTAACGTCTGACAGTTCACAAAGAAGAAGGGGATTACTCTTAACAAATGTCTGATGGGTGTTTGTAATATATACGTACGCAAAGAAAAGGGGTCGTTGGGTAAAATGTCTTAATCGCTTCTTTGTAAACTCTCACTAGGCAGCTAAGTTGCTACCTATATTTAGCTTCTGGAGATCCCAGTAATAATTTATGTGATAACATGACTAAACCCCAAATCTGCTGATTCACCTGTGCCTGGGGACTTTGTTTATTAATTCTCAATGGAAGAACATGCATATATTGTGACTTACTCTTATAGCACCAGCCGTGTTGCATCGGCATTAATGTCTGTCCACACCCTTCTTTATTCTCTTGTGCTGCCAAACATTTCTGATACTGTTGTTTCTCCATACCAAGATGTCAAACTGTTCAGCATCTTTTCTCTTGATATCCCCTTATCGCTCCTTCCATACAGCTTTCCCGTTTAACTACATTTTCTAGCTTTCCATTTCTCATGACATGTGCAAAGATTGTCTTCTTTTGATGTGAATAACCAGTTCTCAGAGGACGCAATAGGGATGTTTTAAGGTCAGCTGAGTTGCAAAGACAACTTATGACAAACATCAGAATGAGGCAGTCATCGCTTTACGAGTAGACAAAGACTGGAATATACTGTGATCATCGGAAAGATTTGCGGAAAGATAGCGAGGAAGACAGCGTGAGAAGATATTTTACAGTCTTGTGTCATGGCACGGAAGGGAGTCAACACACGAATTGATCCATGAAGTCAGAAATCGTAATTTATGGAGAGACATGATCGCCCAATCCAACCGGCAAGGCACTGGAGGATGATTAACCGGTTCTCTTTGTGAGTTAACTTCCTTCAAGATTACCTGCTCTCATAAATGCTTCTTTAACCTGCTTGCTGATGCTGCGCTTTAAATAATGTTTTAAGTACTGTTTAACCTCTAGATTGCTATGACCAGATTGGGCCTGTTTTGTATTTTAAAAGTCTCCATTGTTGTTGTAAGCGGAGCCACGGTTGTGAGCTTTTCAATTTCTTAATTGTTGATTGTAATCTTTCGTTGGCATGTAGTTTTGCCCGTCGGCATTATTTGGCTTTGTTTAAGTTCGGTAACATATTTTGATTTTCACTGTGTCTCTTGAAAAACAGACTCAACTCACCTAATCCTTTACCTACTATTTATTTGAGAGGAGGACTGTATCATCTGCATATTTAAGTTCTGGACATGAGATTACATCAACTTCGAAAGGATCAAACTTGTCTCTGGTCTCAATATTTTTGACGATTCTTGTTACACGTTCTGCTTACATGTTGAATAGGTATGACTAGAGCAGTGGTTCTAAACCGGTACGGAATCCCCACCCCCAGGTGGGGGGGGGGGGGGAGGGAAATTTTAGAGTCTCCAGGCGGAGAGGGGGGGGGATGAAGATAATTTAAAGATCGCATTAATACAAGAACGAGTTACTTGATATTGTTTTACGGTTCTGTACTTCTCACCCTAATAAAGTTCGTTTTATAACATACGTAGACCCGAAAATCACGTTTTATGTAGATGTCTAGACTTGTTCTAGCATGTGTTATTAAATTTAGCTTCCATTTTTATGTATACTGTGGGGGGGGGGGGGGGGGGAAGAGGTTTATAGAGAGGAAATTCGAAAGGGGAGAATGACGTTCTGAACATATGGTAAAGGGGGGCATGGGCCAAAAGAGGTTGAGAACCAATGGACTAGAGAATACAAACGTGTCTCACTTCTCTTTGCATCTCCAACCAATTGTAATGAATCACCGGATACTCTGACAGCTGTTTGTTGTTCATGATATAATGATAATGATTTGAATAATTGGTTAAATTGTATTGGAAGCCCCGCATCATTCATGATTGTCCACAATTTCTAATGTTAAACACTGGCGATTGCTTTACTGTCGTCAATGAAGCAAGTGTGAAGCTCTACAGTGAACTCTCTGAATTTCTCAAAGATGGTTGACATGTTGAAGATGTCTCATCTACCCTGTCTGAAACTTGCCTGTACTTCTTGTAATTTCAAACACTCTGCTTTGTTATCCTTCGTGTATTTTTTAAACGCTCTAGCTGAAGCAGCTCTGGGGCTAAGCTATTCGTTTTTCATTACAATTAGGCTTATTCATTGTTGGTTAAATTTTGCACCAACAGTTTTCTACAGACTGGATTAGCCAGCGTTAGGACCAACCCTCCTTAGTTGGTTCTTACGATATACATTGTTTGTTACAGTGTTACATACAATTCTTTGCTTCCCTCTTGGACCCCAGTGACACTCAATGCGAAAGCTATCCGCTGATCTATTAAACGCAATGTTGATTTGTTCATCGCACTGAATACATTTTCCGCCGAATTTTCGTAAAGTGGTAAGTCTTGAATACAACAACCAAGCTTTCCATTAAATCCAAACTAGGCCCTGCACATTTGGCTTCAACAATGGGTCTATTCTTTGCTCTTATAGTGATGCATACATTTTCTCAATGTGACTTAGTACAGTTGTTTCTCGGTATATGTCGCACACTCTTCTATTGTCCTTTTTTTCTTCTATATGACATTATTATGCATGTGTACCCGTGTTCGGGTGTTTATTCTGTCTCTCAATGCTGCTGAAGTATTCACGTACACCACCTAACACCAGCCTTGCCACTATGTTGTATGTTGCATGTCCTATCCTGATTTTTGTAGGTTGCAAGTCCTGTTTGTTGTATGTTACATGTCCTCATCTTTGTATGTTGCATGTCCTAATTGTTGTAGGTTGCATGTCCGGATTGTTGTAGGTTGAATTTCCTGATTGTTGTAGGTTGCTTTTCATGATTGGTGTATGTTGCATGTCCTGATTTTTGTATGTTGCATGCCCTGATTGTTGCATGTTGCATTCCTCATTGTTGTATGTTGCATGTCCTGTTTGTTGAATTTTGCATGTCCTGATTGTTGTAGGTTGCATGTCCTGATTGTTGTAGGTTGCATGTCCTGATTGTTGTAGGTTGCATATCCTTGTTGTTGTATTTTGCATGTCCTGAGTGTTGTAGTTTGCATGTCCTGATTGTTGCAGGTTGCATGTCCTGATTGTTGTAGATTGCATGCCTTGATTAATGTAGGTTGCATGCCCTGATTGTTGTAGGTTGCATGTCCTGATTGTTGGAGGTTGCATGTCCTGATTGTTTTCTGTTGCTTGTCCTGATTGTTGTATGTTGCATGCCCTTTGCAGGATGTTGCCACCCCCCAAGCCCAGGTTGATGTACACGGCAATGTTACGTGTAGTAGAGCCAATGCTTTCTGAACGAGAAGTCAAAGTTTAAGTCCAACTGTTCGGTGCAGGTGATGATCCCGCTACCCCGCCGGTAGCGCATTGAAGCTATGAGCGAGAGCTCTTATCCATTGAACCATGTTGTCCACTAAGATCTGATTACTTCAGCTGCTATCCCATCTATGGATGAGGGGGGGGGGGGTTGTTATTTTGGGGGATTTATTTGTATTGCTATTTCAACTTCTGCCTATATGTAGTAAGCTTACTTCTTGATCTGATCTTCTTCATCTTTTAAAGTGTGGGAATAGTTGCCTTGACTCCCGAATGCATTCAGAAGTTCGTTAATACGAGCATAAATCTATTGGGTGTTCAATAAATACCACGGTTAGATACTCTAATTGTTTTATCCATGACTCTTATTTTGCTTCTTTTTGACCAGCTTGCTAACTAGCCTAGCTATTCTATATTTAATACAAGTGTTTGTAAGGTCTAACTACACTTTGTATGCAGAACAGCTGTTTGTTGGAGAGTATATTTTACGTCTTGCAAATGGACAACATTCATTCATTCAGTAGCATGTCCTTTGCAGAACCTCGCTCCCATAACAACCTTCCGGAAAACCTCTCGATTATAAACAAGATGTCCCACGTCCGATACACACATTTTGAGACCATCCGCCACATCCTGCACCCATCTTCTCTTTGGCCTTCCTCTTCCTCTCTTCCCAGGCATATACCCCTCCATTATTGTTCTCTCCAAACTTTTATGACGTTTCAAGTGACCAAAATATTTAAATTTTCTTTGTTTTATTGTCTTTAATAGCCATCCTTCTTCAGTACTCAGATCTTGAAGTATGGATGCATTTGTTCTTTTCTTTACTCAAGATATTCTTAGAACTCGTCTATAACATTTATATTCAAAGGCATTTATGCGCTGTTTAGCTTGTTTAGTAAGTGTCCAGGTCTCACATGCGTATGTTGCAATGGGAAAGATGCATGCTCTTAAAAATCTAATTGTTGTAGTTCTGTCTGTCTCATTCCATAATTTATTCAGTTGTTTTAGTCTTTGAAGAGCAATTGATAGTCGTCGTTTAATTTCTTTCATTGTGTCACCGTTGTTGGTAATCAATGACCCAAGATATTCAAAATGTTCCACCACCTCCAATTTTTCCTCATTACTGGAAAACATACTCTCCAACAAATAGCTGTTCTGCATACAAAGTGTAGTGAGACTACAAACACCCTGTATAATCATCTAGTGATTTGGTTTTTATCCATATAACATAAAACTATAAAACCACTTTGGTCTGCACTACTTCTTTGAGATTGATTGATTGATTGATTGATTGACTGACTGATTGATTGATTTGGGAACCGACATCACAGAATTCGGAGCATTCCCATAAGCGCTCAGTCCCCATCCTCAGCAGCCAGCGAATAGTTCCAACACTAATAGTTCCAGTAGCAATCTGGTTATATGTCCGTCTCGCCTTTCCTCTGAGTGTCGAGCGTCGGCAAGATCCCCTCGTCCATGACTCTTATTTTGCTTCTTTTTGACCAGCTTGCTAACTAGCCTAGCTATTCTATATCGCTGCCTCATTCTTTGAGATTATTATTCCACCTTGGTGTTTTTGTTTTTTCATATTGTTGTTTCATTGTCTACTCCCCACACTGTTTCAACGTTTTCGTGAAAGCCAATTCCGCGGTATTGCATTCTTTTCTACATTACAATTATCTTCAGGTTGACTCTCAATCTTTGTTGATGTTTTTTTTTCTGTTTTTTTCTAATTACTTTTTTTCATTTTTGTAATTGTGTAATGTTATTTTCGAATTCTCTTGTTTTACATGTGATGTTGTTTAAGTCATTATGGCTGGTAGAAGATCAGTTTCTATTATTTATTTGGGGGGGTTGCATATCCCTTACAATACGTTGCAGTCAACGTCAGCATTTTTCAGCTGCTGTTGATGTACTAGGCAAGATTACGTTCAGTAGTTTGCCATTGCTTTCTGAGCGGCCGGCTCACATACCCCCGTAAGTTACCAACGCGGCCAGAACGCGGTGGAAATGTCTGTTAGGGCGTGAATGCAACAACAACCCAAGACTTCCATAAAATCCAAACTAGGCTCTACACATTTGGGGTCAACAATGGGCTATTGGGGAGACATGAACGCCTACACCAGCTGGCATGGCACTTGATAATGATGTATAGGCCTATTCTTTGCCCTAATAGTGTTTCATACATTTTCTCAATGTGACTTAGTAAAGTTGTTTTTCTGTATACGTCGCACGCATTTTTATTGCACTTTGTTCATGTTACTTCATAGTATAGACATGTAATGTTACTTCATAGTATAGACATGTCACATTACTTCATAGTTTAGACATGTCACATTACTTCATAGTATAGACATGTCACATTACTTCATAGTAAAGACATGTCACATTACTTCATAGTATAAACATGTAATGTTGCTTCATAGTATGGACATGCAATGTTGCTTCATAGTATAGACATGTCATATTACTTCATAGTATAGACATGTAATGTTGCTTCATAGTATAGACATGTCACATTACTTCATAGTATAGACATGTCACATTACTTCATAGTATAGACATGTCACATTACTTCATAGTATAGACATGTCACATTACTTCATAGTATAGACATGTAATGTTGCTTCATAGTATAGACATGTCACATTACTTCATAGTATAGACATGTCATGTTACTTCATAGTATAGACATGTAATGAGATTTCATAGTATATACATGTAATTTTGCTTCATAGTATAGACATGTCACATTACTTCATAGTATAGACATGTAATGTTGCTTCATAGTATAGACATGTAATGTTGCTTCATAGTATAGACATGTCTTATTACTTCATAGTATAGACATGTAATGTTGCTTCATAGTATGGACATATCACATTACTTCATAGTATAGACATGTAATGTTGCTTCATAGTATGGACATGTCACATTAATTCATAGTATAGACATGTAATGAGACTTTATAGTATAGACATGTCATATTACTTCATAGTATATGCATGTAATGTTACTTCATAGTATAGACATGGCATATTACTTCATATTATAGACATATAATGTTACTTGATAGTATAGACATGTCACATTACTTCATAGTATATACATGTAATGTTACTTCATAGTATAGACATGGCATATTACTTCATAGTATAGACATGTAGTGTTACTTTATAGTATAGACATGTCACATTACTTCATAGTATAGACATGTAAAGGTACTTCATAGTATATACATGTAATGTTACTTCATAGTATATACATGTAATGTTACTTCATAGTATAGACATGTAATGTTACTTCATAGTATAGACATGGCATATTACTTCATAGTATATACATGTAATGTTACTTCATAGTATATACATGTAATGTTACTTCATAGTATACACATGTAATGTTACTTCATAGTATATACATGAAATGTTACTTCATAGTATATACATGTAATGTTACTTCATAGTATACACATGTAATGTTACTTCATAGTATAGACATGGCATATTACTTCATCGTATAGACATGTAATGTTATTTCATTGTATAGACATGTCACATTACTTCACAGTATAGACATGTAATGTTACTTCATAGTATATACATGTAATGTTACTTCATAGTATAGACATGGCATATTACTTCATAGTATAGACATGTAATGTTACTACATAGTATAGACATGTTACATTACTTCATAGTATATAGATGTAATGTTACTTCATAGTATAGACATTTAATGTTGCTTCATAGTATATACATGTAATGTTACTTCATAGTATAGACATGTAATGTTACTTCATAGTATAGACATGTCATATTACTTCATAGTATATACATATACATAATACTTCATAGTATATACATATACGTAATGTTACTTTATAGTATAGACATGGCATATTACTTCATAGTATAGACATAAAATGTTACATCATAGTATAGACATGTAAAGTTACTTCATAGTATAGACATGTAATGTTGCTTCATAGTATAGACATGTAATGTTGCTTCATAGTATAGACATGTAATGTTGCTTCATAGTATAGACATGTCATGTTACTTCATAGTATAGACATGTCACATTACTTCATAGTATAGACAAGGCATACTACTTCATAGTATAGACATGTAATGTTACTTCATAGTAAAGACATGTCACATTACTTCATATTATAGACATGTAATGTTACTTCATAGTATATACATGTAATGTTACTTCATAGTATATGCATGTAATGTTACTTCATAGTATATACATGTAATGTTACTTCATAGTATAGACATGGCATATTACTTCATAGTATAGACATGTAATGTTACTACATAGTGTAGACATGTCACATTACTTCATAGTATATACATGTAATGTTACTTCATAGTATGTACATGTAATGTTACTTCATAGTATATACATGTAATGTTACTTCATAGTATATACATGTAATGTTACTTCATAGTATAGACATGTAATGAGACTTCATAGTGTATACATGTAATGTGACTTCATAGTATAGACATGTAATGTGACTTCATAGTATAGACATGTAATGTGACTTCATAGTATAGACATGTAATGTTGCTTCATAGTACACACATTTAATGTTACTTCATAGTATAGACCTGTCACATTACTTCATAGTATATACATGTAATGTTACTTCATAGTATATACATGTAATGTTACTTCATAGTATAGACATGTAATGTTACTTCATAGTATAGAAATGTCATGTTACTTCATTGTATAGACATCTCACATTACTTCATAGTATAGACATGTCACATTACTTCATAGTATATACATGTCACATTACTTCATAGTATATACATGTAATGTTACTTCATAGTATAGACATGTAATGTTACTTCATAGTATAGACATGTAATGTTGCTTCAAAGTATAGACATGTAATATTGCTTCATAGTATATAGATGTAATGTTACGTCATAGTATAGACATGTCACATTACTTCATAGTATAGACATGGCATATAACTTCATATTATAGACATGTCACATTGCTTCATAGTATAGACATGTAATGTTACTTCATAGTATAGACATGTCACATTACTTCATAGTATATACATGTAATGTTGCTTTATAGTATATACATGTAATGTTACTGCATAGTATATACATGTAATGTTACTTCATAGTATAGACATATAATGTTACTTCATAGTATAGACATGTCACATTACTTCATAGTATACACATGTAATATTACTTCATAGTATAGACATGTCACATTACTTCATAGTATAGTCATGTAATGTTACTTCATAGTAGAGACATGTCACATTACTTCATCGCATAGACATGTAATGCTACTTCATATTATAGACATGTCACATTACTTCATAGTATATTCATGTAATGTTACTTCATAGTGTAGACATATCACATTTTTTCATAGTATATTCATGTAATGTTACTTCATAGTGTAGACATGTCACATTACTTCATAGTATATTCATGTAATGTTACTTCATAGTGTAGACATGTCACATTACTTCATAGTATATTCATGTAATGTTACTTCATAGTGTAGACATGTCACATTACTTCATAGTATATACATATAATGTTACTTCATAGTATAGACATGTCGCATTACTTCATAGTATAGACATGTAATGAGACTTCATAGTATAGACATGTCTCATTACTTCATAGTATAGACATGTAATGTTACTTCATAGTATAGACATGTAATGTTGCTTCATGGTATAGACATGTAATTTTGCTTCATAGTATAGACATGTAATATTGCTTCATTGTATAGACATGTAATGTTGCTTCATAGTATAGACATGTAATGTTGCTTCATAGTATAGACATGTAATATTGCTTCATAGTATATACATGTGATGCTACTTCATAGTATATACATGTAATGTTGCTTCATAGTATAGACATGTTATGTTACTTCATAGTATAGACATGTCACATTACTTCATAGTATAGACATGTAATATTGCTTCATAGTATATGTCGCTTGTCGTCTCTGGGGAGACAGTAGAATCAACAAGCACACTTCAACTTCCCTTTTTCCAATGTTGAGTCTATTGCCAGACCTTTGTCTACACACCCCCGTTCCGGTCTCCTATTCACTATCTCTCTCTCTCTCTATTATCGCAATGCCATACCCCTCTTCACTTTCCTTCAGAACATACCCACACAACACTGTCCTCCAATAAATACTAACATTATTTATTGAATAAAAAGTGGCATGGGTGTGTATAGAGTGTATGCAAAGACGTTGTTGGTGTGTTCTATCGTGTAGGTGAGATAAGAGTGACACTCTAAGATCCACATCTCATGTATCATCACTCAACGACCTTATATTGTCACCACAGCACAGAACTGTTTTACTCTCACCCGGTGTAGTTTCTCTTTGACCGATGATGATGATGTCTTCACAATATCCTTGACTTTTGAAATAAAATGTATTTTCACAACAGCGTGTTTTTTATATGTAATGTCTTTCCGGGTGACATATCCAATATTATGAATGTTGTTGTTTTTTTTAATCCAGGGAAGGTTTACACATCCGATATCATTGAATGACTTATCGTCTCTATATGGATGCATAATTCCAACAAACACTGTCTATATAATATCACTGATACACGGTGTTCTTCTTATTCGTTACTGTTCTGTTTATACAATAATAAATTCTGGCCTTATAGCCTCTTCATTTGAAAGATAGTTCATGTGAACAATATTGAGCTTCCGATCTATGTTTAGTTGCACTTTATTCTGCTGTAAGTCTCTTAGCCAGACTGCCTTATATGTATCCGTTAGTTCTAGAACTTGCTGACATGTATGTATGATATCAGACTTCAATCTGGCCGATATTTATCACTGCACCAGACTAGGGTCCATTCTTTCTTTTCAGGAGTGTTGCTATTTCTTTGTTCATTGGAACCTGTTGAATATACAATATCAGGTGCTATCAACCTAACTCAAACTCATTAGAGGTGAGAGTAGGCTTATGGCCGTTATCAGTTATTAACTTCTATATATTCAGAGAATTGACCTCGGACATAAGATATAGGAGTTATACACATAACTTAAGACTAGGTAAAAGAAGGAAATGTCACAGGAAAGCTCCGAAATCCCCGTAACCATCTATACTAGAATCTCCTCTCATAGACCTATCCTTATATTATCATAATACTTATTCTATCGAGTGCACTGACACCTTACTCAATCCACTAAGTTACTTCTTAGCTAATTGCGGCCGACACTCAATATTACGGTCACACACTAAAATACACTATGCTAGAGTTCTACTCTACACCACAACTACCTTATAACTATCCTCGGCTGAATCGGGAATACTATTGCACATCAATACAAATGCTCGTCGGTTTCATCCAACTTGAAACACTGTACATCCCTTTCCATAATAGCTCAAGAATAAATCCCCACTTTCTCTCGTGGAATTCTTGTAGCACACTAAATTAACTATAATATCCAGACTATTTATACTCTGGCTCTGTACGAATATACTGGCCTATTCCACCAATTTTCCCCCTGTCCTCTGTCCTGTCTTTTGATTTTATACAACAACAACCGAAATTCTCCTTTGATAAACGGTCATTTCGGGACATCAATGATTATCCACTCTTTTCTTCGGACCACGGACATTCGTTTCCGTTACTTCAAAAGACATCTGATAGTTTTTATCGTAACTACGTCTTCGTTGTTCAAAGGGTTGTGAAACGGCGTGATCGTTGAAACAAGCGGTATTTGTTTAGATCTTGGAGTCAATAACCTGTACTATCCTCAGTACCGAAGCTATCACTTGTTGTCATGATCTAAAGGTCAATAACTTTCCATCCTCGTGTAATATAAGCAATTTTATGTTTTGATATATCATGGGATCGTTAACCTGTCAGTAATCTGTGACAGTATAGACATGTAATGTTACTTCATAGTATAGACATGTAATATTGCTTCATAGTATAGACATGTAATGTTGCTTCATAGTATAGACATGGCATGTTATTTTATGGTATAGACATCTAATTTTGCTTTATAGTATATACATGTAAGGTTACTTCATAGTATAGACATGTACTGTTGCTTCATAGTATAGACATGTTATCTTGTCTTATAGTAAATGCATGCAATATTGTCAAGAGATAACAAGGGTCCTTTATTTAACAAAACTACACAAAAAGCCCACAGGCTATCAGAAAGACACAAACAGACGATATAATTAAACAGAGAGGAGCAACGTTTATTAAATAGACACAAACAGAACACATCATCAAAAGGTAAAGGTCAATGCCTATCCACACACACACAAATCTTTAAAAATCATAAACAGAAGATATAATTAAACAGAAACAGTGCGATCTATCAAGAAAACACAAAGGGAAGAAATAATTGAACAGGAAACACAGCCAGATATCAGTAAGACACAGAGAGACAAAAGAAGATATCAAAACAACAACCAGAAACAGTGAACAGAAAAATTTCTTTGGATAACATCGCAATCATCCCCAAAATGTATTTACCGTTTGAGATTGTCAAGGCAATTTTCTGCTCAGCAGTTTGCAATTACTTTCTCAACGCTTTCATACCATTGTGAAAATCAACGCAAAGCCGCCTGTGATATATTCTCATAAGCTATCAACGTCGCTGTGAATATTCCTCATAATAACATTCAACATTAGCACCAAAGCTACATAAAAAGACGAGCGACCGGAACACGGCCTGTTTTTCACCAACCCACACACACGAGGCAGTAAGATCGGGTGCGTATGCTGGAGTGAGAGCACCCTCCCAATCGAATAGTAAAATATAACATAGTTTGATTAATGAGAGGAGGAAAGCCTTAGCCAACAAAGACATCGCATTTGGGAAAACGAATCCAATGCAGATCTTGAAACCTGTTGTCGACGTGTCGTGAAGCCATGAGATCAACATGAAGGTAAGCACAATGCATATTTTAAATGACGTTAGTCAGTGATCCCTTTTCAAAGTAGAAAGCGGTGAGTCAATGTGTTGTAAACCACGTGATTAGTCCTTAAGAAATTAATTTAGTAGAAACTAAATATTATATTTAGTTATCATAGTCAGGGATAAACTGTACATTAGGATAAACCACATTGAGTTTCTGTTTCTCTCAGTCAAACAACTTATTTAATGTGTAAGCATTAGACCTAAGCTGTATATTTTATTTCTTAAGTAGATAAACTCAATCAGCAGTGATTTAGAAGTGGTGAGTAACTTAAAATTTAGAAGGCTAAGAAAACTTACTGCAGTGGTAAGAAAACTATTTTAAATGTGCAAACACTGGTAAAACAAATTAGTGTAATAGTCAATTCGATTTTTTACATGAGCACATGACAAGTCAAGTAGTTTCTTTTTTTTTTTTCATGAGCACATGGGAGCAAAAAATATTTCTATATGTATCATAATTTTGTGTGGTGGGTGAAAGCACCTATGTGGTGAGGCAAATGTATTTTCATTGCTGTTAAACATGTGGATTTATCATTTGTGAGGAACATAATAATACCTAAGCAACCGCTCGTGCAAGTGTGGTTATGAGGCATGATGAATAAATGTGGATTGAGTATATCATAAATGTATGTATTTGATGAGAGCATGTGGGGATCCATATGTAATTTCATTATTGCTAAACATGAGGGATCATCCTTTGTGAATCTCATAAGTATGCCTAATGATCACATAAGTCTGTCATTTAAGAGAACATGCCTGTGGTGAGTCGTGTGTGATTTAATTATTGTTAAACAAATGGGAATGTATCATGTGTAAAGAATACACATATGCTTAATTGTCATTGATACAGATACGATTGTCTATGATGAATAGTTTATGGATGGATGAGATTTCATTGTGATGTCAATGGTGGTAAACATTTAAAGTTATCGTTGGTAAATCACATAAGTATAATTACTTATCTCACATGCAAGTATAAGAATGATTTCTGATGAATGAGTGTGAATGAGTGAATATAAGTGACATGCTAAGAAGGCGTATAAGCTAGCAATCAGTCTCATGATAGAAGGCAACCTTATTGTGTAATGTCCTGTCTATCACAAGAGATCATGTTCGGCATAACCCATACACTAAGTAATAATTTAGTGCACTCCGACGCATGACACCACTGTGTAGAAAATATCACTCAGGTTACCATCATCTGGTTTGTGCCCTAAACAACCCATATTACATATCACGCATACTACATGCATCTGGTTTTGTGTCTTAAGCAAACCCCACTTTGTATTTCATGTCACTCCTGTTACAACATATGGTTCAGTATCATGATGATGATGATGATGATGATGATGATGATGATGATGATGATGATGATGATGATGATGATGATGATGATGATGATGATGATGATGATGATGATGATAAATGAGGTAAAAGCATATTACATCCATGAGAAGAGAAGGGAAGATAACTTCTCACTTGAAGCATTTAATTAAGAAGAATGCACCTGAATACTATACAAGAATTGATACCATGATGTACTTATATTTTTTATAAGCAACTACTCATTGCAATGGGGAATGATTTTACATCCCCTTAATGTATGAGACCTTTTTCCTTTAATGGAAGAAGATGTAGAGAAAATAACTAGGTACAAAAGAGGATGGTGAACATAATTGTCATATTCCAAATCAATCAAGGTATTAGTCAATCTGGAGACCATGAGGACAGGCATAGGTGAAGATGAAACTGCACATCTGCTAGTCTAAACCTTGAACACCTTATAATGGAAGATTGGATGGAGAGCAAACAATTATGTTGGTGATAACTAAGTGAGAACACCTAGACTATCTTTCTCCTATGTTTATTTTTCTATAGTAACAAGATTCATTTTATTGATTTTCCTTGTTGTGTTTTTAGGAGTTTACAGCATTTCATTTCTGATGTTCATATTGATGATATCATTAGATTTATGACTGATGCTGAAATTTCAGGGAGTGGCTATAACCATATAGATCCAGGCCTGACTTTGTGAATGTAGCCCCTTGTTGAGTGAGCACCTTGTTGAGTGAAGCACCCTGATAGAGTGAAGCAGCTCATTTGAGTGATGCCCTTGACAGAGTAATAAGAAAGCTATTCACCTGCAAGATTTTCCTCTATCCATGAAGGACAGGTAACATAGATAATATTCATTAACCTGAAAATGGGAGAACTAGAGCCAATATTCTGCTCAGACCTGGAACAGATCAACACTAAGAATAAATAACATATAGTCGTTGACTATAACGATGATTAATGTACATGCACCTACTGAAGAGAAAGAAGATGATATTAAAGAAGACTTTTATAATGATCTGGAAGATGTCATAGAAGAAACCCCCAAACAGGGCATCCTGATTGTGCTGGGAGACTTCAATGCAAAAATAGGTAGAGAGCAAACTAATAAAAAAGTGGCCGGTATGGAAAGCCTACATACAACTTCAAATGATAATGGATGGAGAGTCATCAACCTGGCAGAAGCCAAAGGACTGCAGATTAGCAGTACCAGACTACAAAGAAAGGATATACACAAATAAACTTGGAAATCATGTGACAAGAGAACCTATAATCAAATAGATCACATTTTAATTAACAACAGAAATGCATCAAACATACAGCAAGTCAGAAGTTATAGAGGAGCTGAGTGCCACAGTGACCACTTCCTCGTTGGAGCAAAATTTAAAATAAAACTTAAGAGAGCTTTCTATACTAAATTACAAAGATTACACCCAACATATAACAGAGAAAAACTACAAGACATTACAGTCAAAGAGAAATTTACAGATGAAATAAAATGTAAACTTGAAACTCTGCAAAACCCTTCGGAGGAAAGCGTTGACCAAACTTGGTTGAACATCAAGAAGAATGTCTCGGTGTGTTAACCACGCATAGAAAGAACAGATGGTACAATCAAAAATGTGAAGAAGCAGTCATTAGGAAGAAGAATGCCAGACATGTATGGTTAAATGACATCAATAACATCCAAAAGGAAGAGCATTATAGAAATGAATGTAAAGAGGCTACAAAAATAGTCAGACAGCAGAAGCGAGAATATATGAGTAATATAATCAAAGATATGGAAACTAATCACCAGAAAAATGAATCCAGAAAATTTTTTAAAGAACTGAAGTCAATGAAACGAGGGCACCAACAAAACACATATGGTTTAAAAGACAAAAATGGGAATATGATAAATACCAATGAGGAAATGTGCAACACATGGAAAGAATATTTTATTGAATTACTAAATTGTGAAGCTCCAAGTAACATTTTCCCACAGGAAGAGGTTCTAACATGCGAACCACAAATTGAAGAACCTACATTTGAAGAAATCCTATATGTAATCACACGACTTAAAAACAATAAGGCAACTGGGACTGGTGGAATTGCTGCTGAATTTATAAAGGCAGGTGGCCATGCATTAAATCTAAAGCTATACGAACTAATAATAAAAATCTGGAGGACAGAAGAATTACCCCATGACTGGAAAGAGTCATTATTGATACCTATCTTTAAGAAAGGAGACAAGTTCCAATGTGGAAATTATAGAGGAATATCACTACTGTCCACAAGCTATA
This sequence comes from Cepaea nemoralis, assembly GCA_014155875.1. NCBI lineage: Eukaryota > Metazoa > Mollusca > Gastropoda > Stylommatophora > Helicidae > Cepaea > Cepaea nemoralis. Next base: position 218,414 of record JACEFZ010027565.1, on the reverse strand, counting down.
AGATACTATCCGCAGTATTACTAAATAGACTAAAACCATATTCAGAAGACATATTAGGTGACTACCAGGCGGGTTTTAGACAAAACAGATCAACAATAGATCAGATATTTATCTTACGACAAATAGCCGAGAAACATTGGGAATATAAAAGAGATCTCCATAACATTTTTGTGGATTTTAAAAAGGCTTATGATAGTGTCCATAGGAATAGTCTATGGAATGCTATGCAGGAATTTGGAATACCAAGGAAGTTAATCAACATGACCAGACTATGCATGGAAGATACTTATAATATAGTAACATATAAAGGCAGGAAATCAGACCCCTTCCAAATAACATCTGGCTTGAAACAGGGTGATGCACTATCGCCGCTACTCTTCAATCTGGCTCTAGAGAAAGTTGTAAGGAAGATAAAGGAGGAATGTGATATTGGAGGAACATCCAAGCTGCTTGGTTATGCAGATGATATAGATATTATAGGGCAAAGTGAACAAAAGACATTGGAAATATTGACTCACTTAAAGGAAAAAGCCCAACAGATGGGGCTGGTTATCAACCAAGATAAGACAGAATATATGGTAATTTCAAGAGACGGAATGGCTAAAAACTCTGGCCACATACAAATAGATAATATGACCATTAAAAGAACGGAAACATACAAATACCTGGGTACAATCTTCAACTGCTCCAACATCATAAGGGAAGAAATACAAACTAGAATCAACTCTGGAAATAAGATATACTATGCACTACAACATCTACTAAAATCAAAGGCGCTATCTCGTAACACCAAAATCACAATATACAAAACACTGATCAGACCAGTTGTGCTGTATGGCTCTGAAACCTGGAGTACAACGAAAGGAGATGAAGCCTTGTTACAAACCTTTGAGAACAAAATTTTAAGACGCATCTTTGGACCCATTAGGGATACACAAAGTGGAGAGTGGAAAAGAAGAAGTAACAAAGACATTTATGATCTGTTTAAGTCCCCGCTAATCACTGGTATCATGAAGGCTAATAGACTACAATGGCTGGGGCATATAGAAAGAATGGAAGATAATAGGGAAACAAAACTCGCTTACACTCAGGAAATAAATGACCGTAGACCCCGAGGTAGACCAAGAAGACGGTGGAGAGATAATACATGTACAGACCTACAAGTACTTGGAATCAACGACTGGCAAGAGAAGGTCCAACAGAGAGACGAAAGAACCTCAATGGCTCGGAAAGCTGAAGAAGAAGAATAGTCGTTGACTGATTGCCACAAGGAACCCACAAACCTGGAAGTGGAGAAACCAGAATGTTAACAATTCTTTTTTTTTCAGATTACCCACACATGCCAGAGGAAGATGAGCAGTACATGTAATTGAAAGAATATAGCTGAGGAAATAAACCTTATATTTGGCACATCAATGATGCACAGTTATAGATAGATGTTAGTTAGTTAGTTAGTCGACAGATCATCCTCGTTGCACATCGAACCATTCAGTCCATAAGTGCTCGGATCCCCTCCTCAGCAAATCCCGCAGCGTGTAGCGGCTAACGACGCCAGTTCTGTGTTGGTTTATCAATCTTCTTTGGCTTCCTGCGTAGTGTTTTTGTTTGGCCACCCCACTTTTAATTTGCTGCTCCCGCAGTCTGGCCATTGTTGTAGATTCACAGTCATCACTTGGTTCTCGCAAAAGTCTCACTTCTCGTAGAGCATTCAGAATGTCAGCCTGGTCCATGGCGCGTCCGCCCTCCACAGTAGCCTCACCTGCGAGCTTGTCAGCCCGCTCATTTCCTTGTACTCCCGCATGACCTGGCACGAAGATGAAACTAATCTTTGCCAGCCGAGACCGCTTCAGAGGCAGCAACCATTCTCTTCGGATCGACCCCTCCTCTATCCTCTTGATCATGTTCATTGAGTCGCTAAGAAAACAAGCCCTAGTGAATGTCTGTGTCTCGAGCTATGTTATTGCTTTACTTACTGCCATGACTTCCATGGTCAGGCTACTTGTGGTTTCAGTGAAAGCACCAGAGTCCTCCTTCACAATTCTCCCTCCGGCCCGAGCTGTAAAGGCCCATGAGCTTCTCACATGACGGACCACCGACCCATCTGTGTAGATGACCGCGTCACCGTCTAGCGAATTCTCGAAAATCAACGCTTGTACTTCAGCCTCAACAGCAGCCGGATTTTCTTGTCTGCATTTTCTATCTAGTTGGATGCAAACTGAAAAGGATGTGCAGAAGTCTGTTGGCACTTGCACCCACTCCTCGCCAGGTTCTAAGTCCTCAAGTGAACACACCTGTTGAAGAATGTCTTCGGCTTGACCCATCCACGACCGTCCTCTTTTTAACCTGCTGCCCTTCACCTTCCTAATTTCACTATGCAGTGGATGTTGTGTGTTTGCGTTAATTCTGAGGTAGGCGCGTGCCCTGCAAACGTGTATTCTCTCTTCAATGGTTGGAAAATCAAGAAGGTAGCGCATCGCCCTGCATGCTGTATCTCTTGTACATCCAAGAATAATGCGCATAGCTTCATTCTGTATCCTTTCCATCCTTTCTATCTGCTTATGGCTGAGAGTCAGGATTGCCATTGCATACTCCAAAACAGACATGACCAGCCCCTCGTACAGAAGACATAGATGGCGCTGCTCACAGTTTAGATAGATGTATATTCCTTATAGTATTACATGAGATTGTATTTTTTAAATGCAATGTTCAAATACCAAGTTTATGTTTATCAAATCATAAAAATGAGGTCATGTCATTTATTGAGTGTTTTTCTTGTCTTAGTAAAATTGTGTTAATTAACAGCCCTAGATTAATAATTATTTAGTTGGTAGAGGAGATGCAAGGACCCACCAAAGGGATATTTTGGATACTCAGTAACAACTTCATTGTTTTCCTGGAGGTATTCCTTGGTTCTCCGAAACTCTATTTAATGGTCTCAAACCACTGAGCCAGTAACAGCTAAATTAATTATAATGGGCAGGATAACATTGAGAAAGAGGAATTTAGTATCCTTTATCTCTTTGGGGTTGTCAAAACAACTACCGTACATCCGACACCGCCTGCTACAAATTTTCCTGCGCTAGATTTGAAATTCAATATGCCGGATTATAAAACTGAGTTCATTCAACAACAAAATAGTAAAAGAAAACCCAAGTGACACACCTTAGATAAATAAACCATCATAAGCTGGAAACGCCTGGGCTGCATGATACAGATATATAATACATAAGCACAATAACGAATCCATGTATAACCAATCGAGATACATTGATAGTAGAATCTAATCAATACACATTTTGAAGAATCTGATAAAAGTTAAAAACCATCATCGAAAGTCGGCGAGAGAAAAATGAATGGCAGCGAATTCATGTTGATTAGAGCACTCGCCTGTCAGGGTAGTGGTCCGGGTCCAATCCAAAACAGTAACAGGATAATTGTTTCCCCACCAGTACGACTTTGAGGTTCACAAAACCTCATAAAATAGTTATAATACAAGTTATTTTTATTTCAATAAAAGCCCAGGGATTGTCTGGGAGAGGAAGTGCAGAGAAAGATAACTAACCACACCACCTCCTTATGTTATGAACTAAATTATATGAAGGCTAATAACACATCTCATTAACAAAATGTTCTATGGAAAAATCGTGTATTCCAAACTAAATAAAGCATTCATTTAACATGTTATGTTCTTTAAGTGTCCACAATTGCTTATGTACCAGCCAATGAATGACATGTGTTGACAACTATAAACACACAAATAAAAATATTTCATGAGACTGTCGATCTGTCACCAGACACATTGACATTTAAATTCGAAAAATGACCGTTAAAATTAATTCATCTTGTTTACTCATTCGCAGTTCTCGGTCTTTAGTTTCTACAAACACGCAAATCAAAATATATCATGAGACGTTCGATCTTTAACCAGACACACTGAACTTAACCCCAGAAAATTTCCTTTAAAAGTAATTCATTTTGTAGACTCATTCGCAGTTCCCAGTCCCCTGATTCTTCACAATGAATTTTTGCAAGCGTTCCGTTGAATCATTTTACTCTTTGAATAAACTGAATTTCCAACACCTATTGAGGAAGTAGGGCATGTATTTGACATGGTATAATGGAATATTCAATGGTGTCTTTGTGGCTGCTATCAAATCAAGCTCCCATGTTAAGCTCCTTGTAAATCGATTATATGAAATTAAGCTAACGGATTTGCATGTATGCTAAAAGTTGAATATAACTGAGTTTATTTTTCAGCTATGACGTGTCGTGTGCTAATAGATGACAAGTAGTCTAGAGCGGTAAACTCCATTTAATGTGGTAGTACAGATACCAGGTCAATTATAACATTCTTGGCGACTCGAGCAGATGACCACCGGGCTTTCTAGTCACTAAGCTGCCGACTTATCTACTAAGCACTGTGATACTGTATAAACAATCAGGTGATGCTAATAACCTGCCAGTCTGCATTATCTTACATTCTCTCCTCTGTTCTCTTATTGTACGGTGGTAATGTATGACTGTGTAGCCCTTCTGTTTAGCACACATATCCCCACACCCCACTCACAAAGCGCGCACGCATACATTCACATAAAAATATCTTTAAATGTGCAGTTCAGAACGGAAATGGTCACATAATCTCTTCATTCAACTCTCTAGTGTACGCGGCGTCCCAACACTTCACAACTGTGTCAACATGGACAATGGAAATGAGGAGGGGAGGGGTGAGAGAAAGGAGTGGGTAGGAGGGCATATAGAGAGTGATAATAAAGTAGGGCAATATCAGCCTATTATGAGAGGTGTGCGATAGGGATGTGTACTGTCTCCGGATCTTCTTTGTTTACCTATACAGTGAAAATATTTTCAGAAATGCAGAAGATATCAGAGGAATCACCATTGGGGGTTGCAACATCAATAACATTAGATATGAGGATGATACAGTATTGATTGCTGACAATGAGCAGGATCTGCAACATTCATTAGATGCGGTTGTTGCACACAGTGAACAACAAGAGTTAGAATTAAATTGTAAGGAGTCACAGATTATGGTACTCACTAGGAAGAAGGAAAAACCACAATGCAATAAACAAGTAAATGGGAATATTCTTAAACAAGTGAATCGGTACAGTTATCTCGGAACAGTTGTACCATTTGATGGGAGATGCCTTGAAGAGATTAGAACAAGATGGAAAACATACTGTCCAGTTAAATAAAATGACATTTGCAACGAGAAAAAAGAGTGTTGAAGTGCTCCATAGAACCTGTGCTTTTGTGCTGAAAACAGCTAATGGCTGTGGAAATGTGGTTTCTGAAGAAAATGCAAGGAATACCAATGATAGGCAGAAAAACTTAATATCTAAAATTGCGTACGTTATGTAATACGACGACTGTATTAAGGAAGGAAGCGGAGATGTTGCCGTGACTACGAGCAATTTGCCTGCTCCGTGGTGATAGGGTTACGGACGCAATTTGAAACACAACTACGCGCAATTTGGCAGCAGACCGGGTTGCGTTGGGATTTTTTAACATATAAATTGGTATGGGTGCCGGTCGTCGAGAAAGCAATGGCAAACTACTGAACGTAAACTTGCCAAGAAATCACAACAGCAAGAAATTCTGGTATTGACTGCAACGCCCTGAAAAGGATAAGCAATTATCGAGCAATTTAACCATGGAGACTTTGGCTTAACAAAGGCAAGCGCGTGGCTGGAGACTCAGACGTTCACTTATACATGTTTTCTGGGCAACTCTGTGAGTATGCTAAGGGAGATCAAGATGGGCTGGGCCATAATACAATGGCTTGAATCTCTGAGACGTTCACGACTGACTAATATATGTTTCATTTTTGTGCCAGGGCACACGGGTGTAAGGGGGAAATAAAAGAGAAGATATGCTGGCGGGCATGCATGCTGTTGGGGAGTGGACGCGCAGTGGACCAAGCTGACATCCTGAACTCCCTCGTAGAGGCAGAAATAGTAAAAGATTCAAGGGCTGGATGTGATTCTGTAACTTTGAGTAGACTAAGCATCTTAGGTAAAACGGGATCAAGCTCGACTAGAGAGCCATGGGTTAGGCCAAAGACGAATAGTCAACAAACACAGAACTGGTGTCACCCGTCGCTATACATTGTGGGGGATAATGAGGAGAGGATCTGAGCACTTACGGACAAATAGTTCGATGGTCAATGAGTACGATCTATTCACTAACCAACTAATTTACTCCGATGGCTATTGCTCTCGCGTCTTATAAATGTATCATAATATATTCACAATTTAGGATAACACCGTATTTTTCTTATCTAGTTAAATAGACAAGGAGTTTTCGCAAAATATGCGCATTAAGTAATACACAACACAAGCGACAGATATAGTTAAGTGTTAATGGTTAAAGCAACTGATTTGGAATTTGATCGTTGTCGCAATGAGTGCATAGATCTACTTCTGACAAACCAGTGCCACGCAGATTCTCTTACAAACGCGCTGTAACCTGACTCTTCGAATAACAAGACTGTGAATGTGATAACATTGTATTACAAATGATGATTAATTACTTCGAAATGCTCAAGACTTAAATCTAAAGAAGGTCTCAGCGTGAGATAGTTATCGGCGATATTTGATTTACTCGGCCATGTTGTCGGTCACGAATCTGAACCGGGCTGACGAGTTTTTGAACTTAGGGGCTCGTAGTTAGGTGTCGTTAACATAAACAGGTGATAAATGTGCAATTTGATGGTTGGGTTAGCGTGGCTGTCAAACCGACAAGGGTAATGCTGTCCGTATTATGATACTCTTAAAAGAGATCAAGTATGTGCATGCAAATGTACACACACACAAGCATTTATACACACACACACATATATATATATATATATATATATATATATAGCGAGAGAGAGAGAGAGAGAGAGAGACTGAGAGAGAGAGAGAGAGAGAGAGAGAGAGAGAGAGAGAGAGAGAGAGAGAGAGAGAGTCTCTGAAATACAGTATCTAGCATCCTGGTCTCTGGCTTTGTGGTCATATGTTCGAATCCACTTCGAGGCGGGAGTGTTTTGGTCCGTGGCCCTCCTCCGCCGAGTTGCCCCATTCTAAAGTGGACAACAGACAACTATCTGTAAAATAGAGGCAGCCAACATGATGCTGCCCACATCACCCATCGAGTGTCGATCGGTCTCATAAATATTAGGGTGGCACCATATGTCCAATACGCCTCAAGGACTTCAGAAAGGGTCATTTACTTTACTTTTAACCATATACTCAATATGACTCACGGCGCGAAAACTTATATATATATATATATATATATATATATATATATATATATATATATTATATATATATATATATATATATATATATATATATATATATATATATATATATATATATATATATAGCGTGTCTGTTTGCAGAACGCTACGATCAACTTCAGATTAATTTTCTATGCAAGTTTACACTCAGTAATTTGCTATTTTTGTCTGAAGGAGAAGTCAGTCTGTACGTCCAAATTAATGTCGGTGTAGGGAAAGAACCCCCTACCTATATCCATCATCGCGAGGAAAGTTTAAGAGCGAACAATCTTCTCCTTCCAGCTAGTTCGACTATTATCATCATCGCGAGGAAAGTTTAAGAGCGAACAATCTTCTCCTTCCAGCTAGTTCGACTATTATCATCATCGCGAGGAAAGTTTAAGAGCGAACAATCTTCTCCTTCCAGCTAGTTCGACTATTATCATCATCGCGAGGACAGTTTAAGAGCGAACAATCTTCTCCTTCCAGCTAGTTCGACTATTATCATCATCGCGAGGACAGTTTAAGAGCGAACAATCTTCTCCTTCCAGCTAGTTCGACTATTATCATCATCGCGAGGACAGTTTAAGAGCGAACAATCTTCTCCTTCCAGCTAGTTCGACTATTATCATCATCGCGAGGACAGTTTAAGAGCGAACAATCTTCTCCTTCCAGCTAGTTCGACTATTATCATCATCGCGAGGACAGTTTAAGAGCGAACAATCTTCTCCTTCCAGCTAGTTCGACTATTATCATCATCGCGAGGACAGTTTAAGAGCGAACAATCTTCTCCTTCCAGCTAGTTCGACTATTATCATCATCGCGAGGACAGTTTAAGAGCGAACAATCTTCTCCTTCCAGCTAGTTCGACTATTATCATCATCGCGAGGACAGTTTAAGAGCGAACAATCTTCTCCTTCCAGCTAGTTCGACTATTATCATCATCGTCATCAAATGCCCTGGCCATTGGCGTAGGAGTTCATGTCACTCAACAAATCTCGGTCTTTGGTGTTCTAGATCAACTCTGCTAATGTAATTCCTTCATGAAACCGTCTCAATCCATCCAGCATCTTTTCCCTTGGTCTGCCTTTACCTCTCATTCCATTGATCTTTCCAGTTGTCACCATGTTCTCCAATGCCTATCTTATCATCACATGAAAAATGAAAGCTGATTGTCTCGTTCTTATTGTTGCATATAATATTTTAGTTTTATTAACATCTTTCATGCAATCGTTGTTAGTTACTCGGGCAATGTAAGGAATTCGAAATATTCGTCTCAGGAACCACATCTCCGTTGCTTCCAAGTTCTTCCTAATGTGTTCATTTACATTGTAAGATTCACTGCCATACAGCAAAATCGACAATTATACAAATACAGTTTCACAAATCAAACTTTGATAATGCTGTATTATAATTGAAAACCCATATCGATACATATTAATCACATATTATATATCACGCTTATATACTTCTTATATTAGTTGGAATCGTGTTTCACATATGAAAAAACTGCGTTGGATGGACGTGGTATGATAGGTAATCCATATATATCACATATACAACTTCCTCACACACCTTCAACAGCTCACCAATTACTTTCTTATACATCTGCCCCAATTAAAATAACATCACATACAAGTACTATGATCACATACCTGTACTGCACTTGAGAATATCACATATCACCGTTTAACACATGCACTTGAATGAAGCGCCCTTCACTTGTAAAGTAAACTCCACCCAAGCATTCAACGATCTACTTTCACATACTTCCAGATCAAAGGACGCGCTCCACACCCGACAAGTGACGGCCCGTTATGCGCGTTCCCAGGGTACGTAACACCCAAGTGATTTCCACTGGAATTTTCACCTAACCGCCTATAACGTTTATCATCACAACGGTTATGTTTACTAATATGACCTCCGATACCAGCGGTTCTCAAAGTGAGTGTTTCGACTTCTATTTAAAAGACTACTTGTCTTATGCAGGACATTGTAACAACCATGACTCTATGTTGACTGTTTGTGATTTACTAGACGTTCAGTAGCTTGCCATTGCTTTCTGAACGAGTCGTCCGAGTTAACGTCCAACTGACATGTGGGCGTAATGAAACCATCACCCCGCAATCGGGTGCATGGGAAGTTTAAGTGCAAGCGAGTTGAACCGCTCGGCCACGTCGATCTATGTTTCTCCTTCTACTAATCAGAACATCGACACAGAGTAATCACTGCACTGATTTTAAACTTAACACCAGGAAGGAAAAATGACGCGTGGATGTGTGTGTGTGTGTGTGTGGGGGGGGGGGGGGGTAAGCATATGGGCGCGAAAGTCATGTGTCTGGCTCTGACTCCGACAGTACCCGGTTCAGATCCCGGTGTGGAATGTTTACATAAACCTGGAATAAGTTATACACACTCTTGCGCCTTGGGTAACAGGATGGGACGCCTAACCTTCTCTCATAAGGGACGAAACTTTAGGTAGGACACGCGGTTACCTCGAGCAGATTAAACTTCTCTGCATAGTTTTGTTTTTATTGGCCTGGGATCCCAGGTCGACACAGCCTAAAATGGTTACCAGGAAGTGTCTTAGAAGTGAACGAGCCGGTTGCATTGTTTGTTTGTTTGTTTGTTGTTGTTGTTGTTGTTGTTGTTGTTTGTTGTTGTTGTTGTTGTTGTTGTTGTTGTTTGTCCATCAAGAATGATGATGATCTTTCACTTCATACAGTGGGGTTGACAGTATGGAGCCCTGAGCTCTAAGATGGCTGGTAAAGCCTATTTTGTCTCGAAATGTTCTTTGACAATGGGATGAAGAATGACTTGCCCGATGAAGTGGATTAAAGTGTGGAAAATTTGCATAATTAGTCGACCTCACTCTCTCGCCTGAGTCCATCTGAGTCCAGTGGCACGACAAGTCAAGACGACTGGAGACGAATACAGGTGCAGTGGATTACCAGGACGCTCTACGTGCCTTGCCGTGCTCATTACGTTCCACTACGCTTTGCAGGTAAACGCCGTCTTGTCCGTTGAATCAACAATGATTTCTTCCGCGCCGGTTGCATTACTGATCACATTATCCCCTGAGTGCCGATTAGTCTATATAAATGTTGACTTAGCACTACGTAACCAAGGCGACTAATTGCGAGTACAAGCGTCCTTTGTTTATCGTACTGATATAAGTTTACGGCATTGTTAACATGGATGTTATGAATCTGCTTCTGACTCCAACGGTACCCGGTTCAGATCCTGTTGTAAAATGTTTACATAAACCAGGAGAATGTTGCATGTACCCTTGATCTTTGAGTAGCGAATTCAGCGTCTATCCTTCTTGCATAAAGGAGAGGAAAGAAAGAAGAAAGAGTGAGTTAGTTAGTCTTAGTCACATATGACTGAGCTGTAAAAAGTAAGCTGTAAAAGTAGATGGTACTGCCTGCTTTCTGGCTTTCTGATAGCGCCGAATGTTGGGTGGCGCTTACCAAACCTGACGCTCCACATTGTGCAAACAGTTTCGGGTGTAGGAACGCACTTGGGAGGGTGGGTACAAGCCTTATCCTAGCGCAGGAGTCACCAAACTTCTTTTTTTTCACAGTGGGCCCGATAACTGAAAAAATGACGAGCCCGGGCCGCATAATCATTCTGTACAATACTTGCAAGACTGAACGATAGCTCTGGGGAGGGAGGGGGGGGGGGGAGACTGAAAACAAAGTTGAGCATACCATGTTAATTATGGGTGAGTGGCGTACAATGCACACATCACAAAGACAACCAACATATTTATTTACTTAAAAAAAGTTATAAAAGACGGCGACGTTAGGACCTAGCGCGAGGAGATGCAACCTAAAGAACAAATGTCGTACTATATTTTCGTAAACCATTCGGCATTAGATGGTCGGGCTAGTTAATACCGAGCTGGTCGTCTTTCCTTCCCGTGACATTTCCTACTATCTATATTAAGCAAGCATCTTACATTAATTCTTTTTTCTCCATCTCTGCCTAGATGGATATTCGAGTGCATGACACCCGGGCCTGAGGACAGGCGTGCTAGGCACTGCACTAAAGTGCAGACAGAACAGGCTGCACTCGGGCATTATAAATTTTAGACATTACATAACCTACCCACAAAAGAATACATTATACTTGAATAGAGACGCAGACTGCCAAGTATATCTGCTGTCTCTGTAATTACCATGCTAGTTAGACATCATAGAGACCGACTTCCGCTGGTTTCCATACATTGGTATGAGTGCCGGTCGTTCTATTAAACGTAAAACTTGATAAGAAATCACAAACAGCCAAACAATGCTGGGGTTGACTGCCAAGTCCTGTAGATGTTAAGCAGCTAACTTTTCTTAGCCATCTATGAGTGTTGCTTCTTCCATGAGGGGAATCCTGCAGCCGAAGAATCGGGTGTGAGTTGAACTGATTGTTGTAGCTATCGCAGTGGTCGGCCTAGGAGAGAAGTCAGCGTTACCGAGGGGTTTAACGCACTCGAGCTTAAACCTCATGTCCGCTGACGGCGGGGTAGTGGATTCGTTCCGCACACCGGTCAGTCGGACTAAATCGTTGGCTTCTAGTTCAGAAATCAGTGGCAAACTACTGAAAGTAAAATTGCTAAGAAATTTAACCTTGCGGTTGATGGCAACGTCCTGCAAAGAACATGTAATATGTTAAGGTCTATGAGACAAGAAAAGGACATGCAATGTGTTAAGGTCTATGAGACAAGAAAAAAACATGCAATATGTTAAGGTCTATGAGACAAGAAAAGGACATGCAATATGTTAAGGTCTGAGACAAGAAAAGGACATGCAATATGTTAAGGTCTATGAGACAAGAAAAGGACATTCAATATGTTAAGGTCTATGAGACAAGAAAAGGACATGCAACGTATTAAGGTCTATGAGACAAGAAAAGGACAAGCAATATGTTAAGACCTATGAGACAAGAAAAGGACATTCAATATGTTAAGGTCTATGAGACAAGAAAAGGACATTCAAAATGTTAAGGTCTATGAGACAAGAAAAGGACATGCAACGTGTTAAGGTCTATGAGACAAGAAAAGGACATTCAATATGTTAAGGCCTATGAGACAAGAAAAGGACATGCAATATATTAAGGTCTATGAGACAAGAAAAGGACATGCAATATGTTAAGGCCTATGAGACCAGAAAAGGACATGCAATATGTTAAGTTCTGAGACAAGAAAAGGACATGCAATATGTTGCTTGCTTGCTTGTGTTCGTTGGCTTGAGCTCCAACGCGAAGTCATGTATGTCGGATGAAGGCATCCTGTTGTCCAACATCAGTGTGATGTCATACAGGACCTGAGTTTTGCGTGAGTATCCGTTGTCCCATGTCTGGCTTATTGGTGTGCAGACTGGTGGTTCCTCGCCGTACAGGCAGACACTCTCCGACTTCGGAGGAATCGGCGATCCTACTGACTTTAGCCAGGACCCCGAAGTGACCTGTTGCCCAGGACGCTCGACGAGGACGCGTCAATAGGTCTTGGCCAGTATATAACCCGGCCCTGGTGCCTTGGAAACACCTCTGCGTCCCATGCAATATGTTAAGGTCTATGAGACAAGAAAATGACATGCAATATGTTAAGTTCTGAGACAAGAAAAGGACATGCAATATGTTAAGGCCTATGAGACAAGAAAAGGACATGAAATATGTGAAGGTCTGAGACAAGAAAAGGATATGCAATATGTTAAGGCCTATGAGACAAGAAAAGGACATGCAATATGTTAAGGCCTATGAGACCAGAAAAGGACATGCAATATGTTAAGGCCTATGAGATAAGAAAAGGACATGCAATATGTTAAGGCCTATGAGACAAGAAAAGGACATGCAATATGTTAAGGCCTATGAGACAAGAAAAGGACATGCAATATGTTAAAGCCTATGAGACAAGAAAAGGACATGCAATATGTTAAGGCCTATGAGATAAGAAAAGGACATCCAATATGTTAAGGTCTATGACACAAGAAAAGGACATGCAATGTGTTAAGGTCTATGGGACAAGAAAAGGACATGCAATATGTTAAGGCCTATGAGACAAGAAAAGAACATGCAATATGTTAAAGCCTATGAGACAAGAAAAGGACATGCAATATGTTAAGGCCTATGAGATAAGAAAAGGACATGCAATATGTTAAGGTCTATGGGACAAGAAAAGGACATGCAATATGTTAAGGCCTATGAGACAAGAAAAGGACATGCAATATGTTAAAGCCTATGAGACAAGAAAAGGACATGCAATATGTTAAGGCCTATGAGATAAGAAAAGGACATGCAATATGTTAGGGCCTATGAGACAAGAAAAGGACATGCAATATGTTAAGGCCTATGAGACAAGAAAAGGACATGCAATATGTTAAAGCCTATGAGACAAGAAAAGGACATGCAATATGTTAAGGCCTATGAGATAAGAAAAGGACATGCAATATGTAAAGGTCTATGAGACAAGAAAAGGGCATGCAATGTGTTAAGGTCTATGGGACAAGAAAAGGACATGCAATATGTTAATGTCTATGGGACAAGAAAATGACATGCAATATGTTAAGGTCTATGAGACAAGAAAATGACATGCAATATGTTAATGTCTATGGGACAAGAAAAGGACTTGCAATATGTTAAGGTCTATGAGACAAGAAAGCGGCATCTGTGTGTTTGTGTATGTGCGTTTTATTTTTTTTAATGTTTGCAAATATAACATGCACATGCATATACACATGATAATATTAAATTAATGGAATGGTGTATATCACGATGTTCTTGATGATAAGTGCGTGATATAGTCGTTGTCTAGGTAACGATGCTCCTGGTGTGTCAATTGAGCTATCTAACTGTCTTACAATATAACTCACCCCCGCAGTGCACATTCACCAGTCATGAAACAAGATTGCGTTGGCGCACATAATCCTTTATTGCAGAAAGGACACGGACAAACGGAACACATCTCTATATCCAGAAATAATATAATCCATAGAATATAAATATCCTCCTCACAACTTAACACGCACACATCACTGTCTTCTCACGGCCTTATGAATCTCCCATTCATAAACCAGTTATCCAGCTACTATCCACCGCTGGACCTCACACATCACAACCCACACACTGGGTCTAGTCTCCGCTAGCTATCCAACCCACTTTGGGTTCAGGCCTCCACTCACTATAAAACCCACTCTGAGTTCAGGCCTCCATTAACTATCCAACCCCCACTGGGTTTTAGGCCTGCATTCACAACTGGGAGACCAACACAACAACAGCTCTGACCGCAGTCAGTCTAAGCTCCCACTTCTTCGACCACCGATCTGCTCGGCGCCAAAACATCAACTGACTCCTCAGTCGGTCCCAGCTTCCACTGCCCAGTCAAAGTTTTCCACTGTCTTTTAACCCTGCTGTGTAGCCCCTCCCTGGGCTCCCCACAACATTACACCCCAGCCTAAAACTGTCTCTCTCCCCATCCACCCTGGGGGTCTCCACTCACCTTTACCATTATTATTTTATGGCTGGTTGTTTTTCTCATAGTCTCGGTACTGGGGTCACTCACCTCAATGTCAATGACCCAGGCATATGTCAGTGTAATTACCTGCACATTACTTGTTGATGTTGATGGTGGAGTAATCATTTGCTCTCATCTATATCTATAAAAATCGTTGTATGTATGTATGGATGTATGTGGATCCGTCCTTTATGCGTTCGCGAACGGTCCATCTGATTGAGATGAAATTTTCTACACGTTTTCCTTTCAATCCTGTGCAACCAACTGTCATAGTTTTATCTATCAGTTATCAGCTAGTACCTTCCTAAAATTTAATTTTGTAATTACATGACTGAACATAAGAAAATATAAAGAAATATAAAAAAAGGGATATAACATTTAGTAGCATTGTTATATCTTAAGTTAAGTCCCCTGGCTATAGATATCTATATGAATTAAATGAGATGCTCCCCACCAGGGACTGGGTGCAGCTGGGCCAGGTCAAACAGACAGATAGACAGACTGACAGACAGACAGATAGTCGGGAACGGGAGCCACGTTTACTTTAGATAGATCTCTTCCAATCATATTTTCTATCTATTCTTCTATTCTATCTATATTTAGATAGATAGATAGATAGATAGAAAGATAGAACGAACGAACGAACGAACAGACTTTATTTTCAAAGGGTAACAAATTGGGCACGCAGGCTCGTCTTACATTCGGCCCTTCCACTCACTCAGCTTTCTTTCACCAACAGTGCATAGGAAAAAACATTGTCACATGAATTTTGTAAACATAAACAATGCATATTACTATGTTATGAGACACATCCACCACCCACCCACACATCCCCCATTCACTCCAACTCCCCCACCCAACCACACACATAACCCACACGCACATACATTCCCCCACCCATCCACCACATCCCTACACCTACACATCTCCCCACCCACACACACCTCTCACCCACCACATATCCCATCCACCCACACCCCAAGCACACATACATTCAATAACCCACACATCGCCCACCTACACACATATCCTCTACTAGTCCCATTACCCACCAACAATCACTCACCCACACATCCTCCTCCACCAGCACACCTCCACCACCCAGCCAAACACACATTCCTCAGCCACACACACATCTCCCCGTCAACTCACATATTCCGCACCTACCCACACACAAATTCCGCACCCACCCACATAATCTCCCATCTCCCCCAGCCCACTCACAGATCCCGAGCCCACACCTACAAACATCCCCCACCATCTCCTAACCTGCACACACTCACCCACCCACATATCCTCTACCCACCCACACATCTTCTATCCACCCATCCCCCAACCAAACATCCCTTAACCACACACCCTTACTCATATACAATCACCCACCCACACATCCTCTACCCAACCACACAACCTCCATCCACCCATCCCCCAGCCACACATCCCTTAATCACACACCCCTACACATATACACACACATCCCCACCCACTCACAATCTCCCCACCCATACACACATCCCTCCCACACATCCCCACCCACCAACACATCCCCCATTCACAAACACACACCTCCCATCCACGCACACACACACATCCCCAACTTATACACTCATCCCTAGACACAGTACTTATCCCTCAACCACTAACACCCACACATCCCTTACCCACTCATCAACACATACATCTCCTATCTACCCACCCACACTTACACACCCCAACCACCCATCTAAGCACACATCCCCACCCTCACACACATCATTCACCCACCCGCAAACCCAACCACACCTTCACCCACCCACACACACATCATTTATCCACAATCAGCTCCCCTCCCACACAACACCACACCCACACACATCCCAAAGACACATCCCTCACCCACACACACCCGCCAACTACAATCACCCTCACTACCCACACATACATACTCCATCCAGCCACACACCCCCACCCAGCCAGACATATCCCCCACCCACACACACATCTCCAAATCCATCACCCACACCCATCATGGACCCCTCCCCAACCCACATACATCCCCCACACATATCTCACCCACACACACTCCCCACCCATCCACCCAAACATCCCACACCCATACACATCCCTCACCCACACCCCCAAACCCACAACCACCCCCACCTGCACACATCTCCCACCCACCACATATCCCCACACCCACATCTCCCCACCCATACATATACCCCCACCAATCCCATAACCCATCATCAATCATCCACCAACATATCCTCCTCCACCCACTCACCCACAACCACCTAGACAAACACACATCCCCACCCACACACACATCTCCCCGCCAACCCATACATCCCGCACGTACCCACACACAAATCTCCCACCCGCCCACACAATCCCACCCCGCCCACCCACACACACATCCCCCATCCCCCAACTTACTATTATGATCAAACTCCCACACTTTACACACACATACAGTGACGATTGTCGTGAGCATTGTCGCAAAATTGTAAAGAAAATGGAGAAAAATTGTACATATACATTTTGTAACTTAAAAATTAGTGATGCAATTCAACTCTCTCTCTCTCTCTCTCTCTCTCTCTCTCTCTCTCTCTCTCTCTCTCTCTCTCTCTCTCATACTCTCTAATTCTCTCACCCACTCTACAGTGATGTACATGTGTTCATGTTATAAATTATAACATCAGTTGGCATTCAAAATGGTAATATGAACATGAGAATACACAACATATATGGAATAGCATGTTACATGATATGCGTGCGCTTAAATCTCTCTCTCTCTCTCTCTTTCTCTGTCTTTCTCGCTCTCTTCACACTAACACACACCCATAGACACTCACAAACAATGGCCGCACACATACACACATTAACAATACCATTCTTCCACTGTCTTCTCTCGTTCGCTCACTCCCCTCTCTCTCTCTCTCTCTCTCTCTCTCTCTCTCTCTCTCTCTCTCTCTCTCTCTCTCTCTCTCTCTCTCTCTCTCACTCGCAATCACTATTTCACCCATTAAGTTACTCTCTCCATCTTTCATTTACTCATTATCACACTCTCTTTCACTCTAACTCACACACAGACACACACCCTCTCGCTATCAAATACACACTCCCTCGCGTGCGCAAGAAAGCATATACACATACACACACGAGCATACACACAATATACACACGCAAATACACACATATCCCCACGCACACATACACATCCATATACACATACTTACACACACACACACACACAAATACACACTCCCTCGCATACACTGCATGCATGCACACATACACACAATCATGCACTCACATATATATATATATATATATATACACACACGCACATACACACATATACACACGCACATACATATAAACACACGCATACATTTACGCACACATATAAACATACTTACACACACAAGCACACATACAAACACACATTTACACACACCTACACATACACACCCACATTCAGACGTGCACACACATACACACACATAAACACATATGGACACACGTACACACCAACCCATCCACCCACACACACACGCTGCCTCACATAATCTCACCCTCTCACTCACTCATTTACTCTCTAAACCACACTAACTCACTCTCTTACAAGTACAGACAAGTACACAGACACACACACATTCACCCACTCTCTCTCTCTTTCTCACCCTTCAATCACCTGCACAACCCACACCTCCCCACCTCTCACACATCTCCCCTCCAACACAAATCTCCACCCATAAACACATTCCCCCCCACACCCCCCCCCACATACCTTCCCCATACACATCCCCGCCCACACATCTCCCCACCAACTCACACATCCTCCACCTACAAACATTCTCGCCACCCACACATACATTTTCCACCCACTCACATTTACCCCATCCACACTCACACACTCCCACCCACGCAGACATATCCCATTCACAGACACCCCCACACTCATCCCCCACACCCATTACACACCCATCCCCCAACCCACACAATCTCCTACACACCCATTCACCTACCCAAACAAAAAAAAGCGTAAAAATTAGTGATGCAATTCATCTCTCTCTCTCTCTCTCTCTCTCTTGCTCTCTCTCTCCTCTCTCTCTCTCTCTCTCTCTCTCTCTCTCTCTCTCTCTCTCTCTCTCTCTCTCTCTCTCTCTCTCTCTCTCTCTCTCTCTCTCACATCACAGTAATGTTATATTATACATGATAAAATCAAATGGCATACAAAATGATAAGATGAGAATAAACAAACCAAAAAAAAAATATGGAATGGCATGTTACAGGACAATCAAGTGGCATTAAACGATACCTCGTAATATGAAAGATGAGAATACATTTAAAAAAAATGGAATAGCAAGTTACATGAAATGCGTGCGCTCAACTCTATCTCTCTCTCTCTCTCTCTCTGTCTCTCTCTCTCTCTCTCTCTCTCTCTCTCTCTCTCTCTCTCTCTCTCACTCTCTCTCTCTTCTCTCACACACATGTACATACACACACCCACACACATCCATATACTTACTCACACGTACTCACATAACACCCGAATATACACTTCCTCGCATACATTGCATGCATGCACACTTACACATACAAAGATATACGATACATACACGAGCGCACGCACACACACACACACACATACACACACACACTCATCCATGCACACATATGCACACGCACATGCATATAAACACATGAACGCACACCTTAACACACGTACAGACATACACACAGAGGCACACGCAGATACACACATGTACACACACATGTACACCCATCCAGATATGCACACACATACATCACACTTTCTCATGCACTCTCTCATTCACCCACGCTCTCTCTTTTACACACTCACTCGCTCTCACACTCACTCATTCGAGCACATACACGCATACCCACAAATTCTCTCTCACTCACTCACGCTCCCTTACTCACTAATTTACTCGCTGACTCTCTAACTCACACTCACTCACTAACTTTCACACTCTATCACACAGACAGGCAGACACACAACACACCCACTCTCTCAGATTCACTCATTCTCTAACTAAATCTCTCACACATATGTCCACACACACCCACTTACTTTTACACTCACTCAGGCACACGCGCATGTATACTCACTCACTCTCACTCATGAAAAATGATACTAGTAGGTGACTTATGGAGGCATATAGTCGGTATGAAGTAAGTATTGAAAGAGTTTTCGGTTGAATGTGTAGGGACTCAATGGTGTTTTCAGTTCTGGTGGAAGGCTATTCCACAAGTGAGCACCAGAATATGCGAAACAAGTTTTGTATAAGTCCAATCTAGGCTTAGGAAGCTGTAATAAATTTAAGCGCTTACTGTTCATTGCATTAGATTGAATTAACGGTAGAAGATACTCTGGGGTATTTTCAGATATAATTTTATTCACTAATTTGGCTTTGTTAAAAAGGAAGCGCTTTTGAAGTGGTAGAAGTCTTAGATGGCTGTATAATTTATTACTTTCAACGTGCTTTATGCTAGAAACCAGACGTATAGCGCGGTCTTGAAGCGAACACAATCGTTTCATATTAGATTTAGGGCAACCATCCCAGACTGTGGAACAATAATCGAGAGGTGATTGGATATAGGATGCATAGAATATTTTTCGTGTGCTTTCATCCAAAAAGTGTTGAATTTTAGCAAGTTGGTAAACTTTTTGTGCTATTCTCTTGGTAAGGACGTGAACATGAGGGCTCCAGTTTAAATGTCTGTCAATTAAAAGACCTAATGTTTTATGTTCATTTACATTAATTATAGGTAACGTGTCCACGTTGAGCTCGAGCGGTGTCCCAGTTATGGCTAGGGTCTGTAGTTTTTGTCTGGTCGTTATTAGCATGGATTTGGTTTTGTCGATGTTAATTTGCATGCGGTTTTCATTGCTCCATCTAGTAAGATTATCAAGTTCCTTTTGTAAAGAATTCTCTAATTCACTACGGTTTTCTTGACTAGTATATTTAGTACAGTCGTCTGCAAATAGATCACAAGTTGTATTGATATATAAACTGCAAAAAGCAGCGGACCTAGTATTGAGCCCTGAGGCACCCCAAAATTAAGTTGTGTGGGTCTTGATAGACAGTTATTGAAGGACACTACTTGTTGTCTGT
>JACEFZ010027565.1:0-195000 GCA_014155875.1 Cepaea nemoralis | reverse complement strand
ACATACATACATACATACATACATACATACATACATACATACATACATACATACATACATACATACATACATACATACATACATACATACATACATACATACATACATACATACATACATACATACATACATACATACATACATACATACATACATACATACATACATACATACATACATACATACATACATACATACATACATACATACATACATACATACATACATACATACATACATACATACATACATACATACATACATACATACATCGCCGCCAGAGCCTGGGCGAAGCCGGGCCGGGCAGCTAGTGCTTACTAAATAAAATCTTTGAATAGAATCTCTTTGTGGGGCTGGTCTGGTTCGCTAGATCAGTTCCGCGTCTAGCGTTCGTTGTCTCGGATGGCTGTGTGAGGTGCACCAAAATGGGATCTTCCCAGCCAACGTGAGTTAGCGAGGCAGGCGTTTCAAGAATGTAACCGCATCGTGCAGCCAGGGTCGTGGTTTGAGCGGGCAAAAGAGCAACATTTGTACGACCGTTCGACAAAGTCTCGATAAGCGCCCACTCTCTCTCGATGAGTAGTGGGCCTGCAGTCAGTAAGCTGGTATAGCTTTTTTTTCGGTTAGTCCTGCCGGCGTAGCTTGTAAGCTCGTCGGTAGGCGTCCAGTGGTTTTGCATGTATCACCTTGTACCGGGAGGGCGCGCTTTAGCGATGCTACTCTTGGCTTGCGTGTGCGTGAATAGTCCGTCTGTCCGATAGATATCTGGTTGATCCTGCCAGTAGTCATATGCTTGTCTCAAAGATTAAGCCATGCATGTCTAAGTTCACACTGTCTCACGGTGAAACCGCGAATGGCTCATTAAATCAGTCGAGGTTCCTTAGATGACCCCAGTCTCAGAGCAATATGTGCCGGCTCTGCAATTATGGAAGCCTCCTTGGATAGCGAGATAATGCCCATGGTCTGCCCCTGCCTTCCCTTGAGGGCAGACCACGATATCGTTGATCGTCCTATCTTGACCAGCTGAGATGTGGGTGACATTACAACAGTCTAACGTGTCTCGAAACCAGAGGAAGGTTAACCTCACTAAAAAATGCCCGCCGGAAGTCGGAAGTGTCGTCCTACGGGTGGCAAACTAAAAATTGACACTACGCATTTACGTCCGAGTGAAATGTCTCGTCCGAATGTCTCCCGTGCTAGGAACAGCTCTGACTACCTAGTTTCCGAATGCCGCTCTTGTTCGGAACAGCTCTGACTAGGTAGTTTTCCGAATGTCCGCCGTGCCTGGAACAGCTCTGATGGGTACAGGGACAAGCACATGTCCGAAAACTCGCTTAGTGGAAACCAACCGCAGAGCTGACTGGTTTGTGCAGGAACGGCCCAGGGCGAGCGAAATGCCCAATATATTGAAGTGAGGAATTAAAACAGCCATGAGCAAGACGTGACGATTCCCTCGGTAAACCCAGCACCAGAGCGTTATGTGCCGGCTCTGCAATTATGGAAGCCACCCAGGATGGCGGAAAATGCTATGGACTGTCCCTGCCTTCACTTGAGGGATGACCGTGTAGTCTTCGACTGTTCCAACTAGACCAGCTGAGATGTGGACGGTACCACAAAAGTGAGAGTCTCCCAGGATTGCTAACCTGGCCAAAAATGCACGCTAAAAGTCGGATGTGTTGGCCTGAGGGTTTCGACCCGAGGGTGCCTAACCAGACACACCGCAATCACATCTGAAAAAATCACTCCGGATGAACGCAAAGAAGAAGAAGAATCTCTTTCATACTCCAAGTATTCTCATTCACTTTTGTTGTCTGAAAATATACAACTTGTATGTCATTCATCATGTGCCATGCCGATAAGCGTGGGTGGTCATGGTTCGTCATCTCACTCGATCACCTGAGTCATGGATCAGCTCAGCGTTCTTGTTTCGACTACGCCACGTGGTCAAGCCATCCAGGTATTTACCTCTCTGCCTACCCCTTGTTCTCTTCTCCTCGATCTTGCCAGTTGTCATCTAGTTCTCCAATTTATTTCTTCTCATAAATCTCTCCTCCGAGAGATAAATAAAATATCTCATAACATACACACATTGTGATTGTAATTGACTCAGAAAGCATGCTGGGGAGGGTGAGGACAGGCAGGCTTCGTGCCGAGTGGCTTGCTTCGCTTCGGAGGTCACGGGTAGCAAGCATCACCTGGATCTTTTCTCCGGGGCATGCCGGTGTGCTGGGGAATGAACAGGCGGACAGATTAGCTGGCTCGGCAAAACTTGGTGGAGTATTGACGCATGACAAGAGAGACGTGGTTGCGACCTTGTGGGAGTACGTGTACACCTCGGAGGAGCAAATGGATCACCATAGCCTGGTAAGAATGAGGCAGCGAGGTGTGACGAGGGGATCTGGCCGATACTCGACGCTCAGAGGAAAGGCGAGACGGACATATAATCAGATTGCTACTGGATATTAGTGTTGGACCTCTTCGCTGGCTGCTGAGGATGGGGACGGAGCGAGAATGGGAATGTCCCGAATGCTGTGATGTCGGTTCCTAAATCAATCAATCAATTTCTTCTCATAAGGTGACCAAAATATTGTGACACATCTAATTTCTCTAATCAGTGTACTATTTTCATTTGTTTCTTATAGGTCATTGGTTTTTCTGTTTGTCCATGACATTCTTCACATTTTCCTCAGAAACCACAACTATCGGATGTCTTTCAGCTTGTCTGCTCATTGTCCACGCTTCACATCCATACAAAAGTGCAGGCTCTATGTAGCACCTCAACACTACACTCTTTGTCTCTTTAAAATTGACATCTTTGTATTGGTCAGTATATTTTTCATCTTCCAAAAGGCTGCCTTCGCTTTGGCGATTCTTGTTCTAATCTCTTCAAGGCACCTCCCACCAGATGTTATGACTGTTCCGAAATAATTGTACCGATTCTCTTGTTTAAGAATATTCCCACTTATATATTACATTTTAGTTTCTCCTTCTTCCTAGTGTGTGCAACAACTGCTTTTACTAAATGTGGCAGATCCTGTTTATTGTCTGCAATAAATACTGTATCATCCGCATTATCTAATATTATTGATGTTACGTCCTGCAATGATGATTCCTTTAATATCTTCTGCATTTCTGACAATATTTTTACTGTATAGGGAAAAAAGATCTGGAGACATTATACATCCCTGTCTCATACCTCTCTTATTAGGCTGATAGTGACCTCTCAATTATCAATCTTTATGGCAGCTTGTTGTTTTCAATATATTTTGTTACAAGTCTAAGGTCTTTCCCATCACTTTGTAGATCTGCAAGGATCTTTATCATTTTGACGTGTCTTACTTTATCACAAGCTTTGTGTAGTCGATAAGGCAAGGATGTAGGTCTTTGTTTACTTCTATAGAACGTTCAATTAATGTTCTCCCCATATACATATCATTAATTGTACCTTTGCCTTCTACACACCCACAATGTTCTTTTCCTATTTCGGGTTGTAATTTCGTCCTAACTCTTTGTATGATAATTCTTAACAAAATCTTGGCGATGCAGCTCATTATACTAATTATATTTTATTATATTATATGCACTTATCCGTCGACTAAGCAAACTATTTACCTAAGCAAACTAAGCAAGCAAACTTACCTATTATACTAACTGTTCGATGTTGGTCACATTCCACGGATCCTGATTTCTTTGGGATAGCAATAGATATAGAATTACATAATTCAGGAGATATATCTCCAGTATCGTATATTGTGTTCAGCTGTCTGGTGGCTTGAACTATTCCATATTCTTCTAAGGCAATGATCATTTATGTTGTGATGGTGTCTGAACCAGGAGTCTTGTCAGTTTTCATATGATTAAGAGCATTCTGAACACCCATCTTTAAAATTGTTGGTCTTTCATTATTATGTATGCACTTACAACACTATCCATATATTATACATAGCAAGAAGCATTGAACGCGCACGAGAGAGAGAGAGAGAGAGAGAGAGAGAGAGAGAGAGAGAGAGAGAGAGAGAGAGAGGGGGGAGAGAGAGAGGGAGAGAGAGAGAGAGCTAGAGAGAGAGAGAGAGCGAGAGAGAGAGAGAGAGAGAGAGAGAGAGAGAGAGAGAGAGCACACCTAAAGAAAGACTGAAGCTAACTGCGTTGTGTAACAAACCAACATTGCGCATGGTTTGTTCCAGCCCCTTTTCTGCAACTAGGTCTTCGCTTCCTTCCAGCAGTGTTACCATCTCCTTTTGATGAAAAAGCACCAAAATCGATCCAAAAAAGCACCAAAAAGCACCAAATATTTTTGGAAAGCACAAAAAAAGCATCAACTGTTTTTATTACAAATGTAACAAGGTTACACATGATAATTTATTATTATCAATGAATATTAGAATAGAGTTTATTCCAGATCCGCCAAATCCTAATCAGAACTACTCTCGAGCCAAAAAAGCACTAAATTGCAATAATATGTTTTGAGAAAGCACTAAAACTAGCACTGGCGGTATTCATTCAAAATGTTATAAAGTAGCACATTATAATTTATTATTATCACTGAATATTAGAATGAAGTTTATTCCAGATTTGCCAAATCCCAGTCAGACAACTCCTCTTCAGTTTCTGCAGCTATTTCCTGCTGTGTTTACTCCTGTGACGCTAATGATGAACCACTTTTTATTGCCTTCATCGACCTCACAAAGGCATTTGATTTGGTCAGTCGTGAGGATCTGTTCAGTGCACTAAAGAAGATTGGCTGCCCGCCAACTCTTCTTTCCATTGTTGGAATCGTTCCACACAGGCATAAAGGGTATAATCAAGTGCCATACTGCTGCTGACAAGGCTGTTCCATAATAATATACTGAATTTCAACAAAAGGTATTCTCGGCTCGGTTCAGAAAATCAACAACAGCAATATGAACAAAAATGATGAGATCGGATTCTTTGACGTAGGTCCAGCATAAACTGTCGTTTAATATGTTTCACAGCATGCACGGATTAACGTATCCAATAATTACTATGTAGCACTTCCAGGGCCTGTTACACCAGGTCCACAGCAAGTCTTATTTGTAGCTCACAATAATTACAAAAGGATCACCAACCTTGTCAGTACGACTGTTGACATATTCAGGTATACTATAATATCCTTCTCTCTCTCTCCGTCGGTTATATTTCTTGCCGCTCTGGACAATACAGCTATTTCTCTCGCTATTGGTTCATTCATTCGTGGCGATATTCTGCACCATGTTGCTAAGTCTTTTCCTTGTCAGTCAGTAATATTCCACCACTGGTTTAATGCCAAGTAACCATCAGTCCAGTTCGATTTAGAGACATCCAAACTTGCACTCCCTTCTTGTTTCCATTTCCCCACAAGTCTCCCGTTGTTGGGCTAATCGCTCTGTGACGTTTCTTGTGTTTCTAACGCATCTCTTAGTTTTATATCGTATTTGTCGTCGAGGATTTCTCTCTACTTCATATGGCGTCATTCTTGCCTGCACTTACTATATGGCATCAAGTTTGATGGTGCAACTTCTGTAGAGTTTGAAATCAAGAGTGAAGTTAAGCAAGGTTGTGTACTAGCTCCCACCCTCTTTGGAATATACTTTTCACTTCTACTAAAATATGCCTTTCGTGATCAGGATGGTGGTATATTCATTCACTCACGCTCAGATGGCGGCCTCTACAATGCTCAGAGATTGAAGGCCAAGACCAAAATTAGGAGGGTACTGATCAGAGAGTTGCTTTTTACAGGTGATGCTGCCGTTCCTACCCACTCTGAGGAAGAATTACAATGTCTACTATCTGAATTCTCCAATGCTTGTTCTGAATTTGGTTTAACAATTAGCAAAAAGAAGACATAGATTATGTCACAAGGTGCACATGGAGTACCATCAATCTTTATTGACGACGCCGAACTAGAGATGGTAGACCATTTTACATATCTAGGATCAGAGGTAAATATCAAATTATCCCTAGATCAGGAAATCAACATCCGGATTGGTAAGGCAGCAACAACAATGAACAGGTTAAGAAAACGGCTGGGAGAACAGGAAGCTTACTGCCAAACAAAAGTCCTTGTCTATTAAGCCTGTGTCCTAAGTACTCTTGTTTATGGCAAAGAAACCTGGACAACTTACTCACACCAAGAGAAACGTTTAAACAGCTTTCATATGCGGTGTCTGCGAAGAATTCTTGGTATTAAGTGGCAAGACAAAATCACAAATACTGAAGTATTGGATAGATCAGGTTGTAGGACATCTTAGGAGAATGAATGATGGTAGAATACCAAAGGACATCTTTGTTTGGTGAATTACAGATGGGTAAGAGATTTCAGGGTCGGCCTCTACTACGATACAAAGATGTGTGTAAGCGGGCCATGATTGATACAGGCATTGATAATGCACATTGGGAGCAATTCGCCGCTGAACATGTTGCATGGAGGGCAAACATCGGAAATGGAATAAAGACAAAGGAGAAAATTATTACAGATAAGTCACACACCGAGCGTATGAGACGAAAGATGGTGCATGATGGTAGAAATGAACCCGTGTTAACATGCACCCACTGTGGACGAATATTTACAGCGCGAATTGGCCTTATCAGTCACGTTCGCCACCGCCATGTTTAATAGTTAGTATGCCTTGTTGAAGCACAAACTTTCGACTGTCAAGACGGCAAGGTGCAAATGAATGTTGATGTGATGATGATGATGATTGAAAAAAACGTGTACATGCCTCCTGTGATCCAAGTTTTCGTAGAATATCCTTTGGTAGTTTATAATCATGGCAGTATTTGCCATATCTTTTCATTTTATATATAATAGTCAAAACAGCTGTCAAACTATTGATGCTCAGTCTGTTCCGCAATTTTGATTTTATAACTCCCATCTGACTGAAAATACGCTCCACGTCCGCATTAAAATTAGGTAACATGAGCACAGTTAAAGCTAAATCTACAAGATCTTGGAAAGGATGTTTACCGATGGCATCCCTGTATGAGGCTATTTCTGCCCACAATCCAAGTGTGTCAGAGGTCTGTGTTTTTCCCCAGGAATAGCAATCTTTGAACTAATAGAATCAGTGAGTTGGACAAGATCCCTGAGTAGTTTTGTTGGATCCTGTATATCTTCTTCGAATTTCTAATTCGCACTTTGAACTTCTCCGAGAATATGCTTGAGAAATATGAGATACACATAGTTTTTCATGTCGCTAAACATAGAATTTAGAAGTTTACTCCCTCGCTTCAGTTCAAATTCGGCTTTTTAGTGTTCCCAAAATTATTGTTAAAGTAATTTTTAACCCCCCCCCCCCCCCCCCCGCCCCCCCCCCAAAAAAAGCACCAAAAAGAACCCCCAAAAAATTGTGAAGCACCAAATTCGCGCGGCCACGCTAAATGTAACATTTTGGCACTAAATGACTTGAATAAGGACTAAATTTGGTGCGAAAAGCGTCAAAATGGCAAAACTGCCTTCCAGCCTCGTTTGTCAACTTTGTATTATGATATTTGGATTTTAACAGGCCAGACAAAATCTTTATTGTGTGTTAGAATTAACGGAGGTATCCATTAAAAGGAAAAACATTTTATTAAATATCGAAGAGATATAGAAATATTACTAATACAATTTTCAAATAATTAAAATAAAGCCATCAATTTTACACAAACTTTAAAATAAATTTAAACTATTATCAATTTATTTATGAGGAAAGCAGCTGTGACTAATAACTATGACAATTTTATTTTAAAATGTTAAGACAAATACTAAATTCTTTAAAGGATATAATACATTTATGATGATTTAGTAGTGTCCTCTGAAGTACAGTTATGTTGTTATGTCCCTTACCATTATTTTAATTACATGTCTTCAGATTAATGTGGTTTCGTATAAAACAGGTGTATTTACAAGATGCATTGTGTGTTTTCCTTTACATTTGCAAATACAACAAGACACCAGACGTCATCTGCAGCAAGATTCTCTAAATGTCTCTGTAATGACCGCATACTATTTGTTATTACGGAACGAAAAATGTAGCGATATTTCAATTCATATCTATAAATTGTTGTTCCAAATTGCAATTCCAAATAAAACTTAGTGTATCCTTTAGAATTGCAGATTCGGATCCTCGTAAATTCTTCAGTTCAATAGATGGTCGGAAATTAATGTGTAAACATGTTTAATGGTTTATATGAAATAAAGGTTTTCATTACGGAATTGTCCAAAGTTCATAGATTCATTTTAATTTTGAATTATTTTTTTTTAATAAGGGTTCGCGGTTACCCAGGGGGTCAGTGCCACCCTATCGGGTTCCATGTCCCAGTGTGCCATTCGGATGATCGCCTCTGCATGTGGCCCTGGTAAGATCAAATGCAGATACTACACATTGATTATAGCCAAAAGGCCGAGAATTCAGACCCATTCTTTTATAAAGATATATGGTCTGAAAGTGACCCATCACATTTTTTTGTTTTCTGAAGGAAACAACAATAACAATATTGAAAAACAACGATAATGGCATGAATCATATGTTAAGTAAAGAACATAACAAGTTGGTGGAACTCAGAAGTAAAGAAAGCTGTAAAATTTAAATATTGAGCACAACCCACGCCTGGCAACGCTGATCGCATTCTGGTATGAACCTAAGGCTTATCCATGTCAGTGTGGAAGCACTATACTCGAGTTTCGCTCTCGTTTGAGCTCGTCAGTTGTGCATATCCCTGACCGGATCTGGAAACAAGCCCCGGATCACGCGTGTGAAGCGGGTGTGTAACCACGCGGCACACACTGGACACAGCCAAATTATCATAACAGAATACTACACCGTCACCCATCGTAGGCTATGCTGAAAATTGGAAATGGGATACATATAGAGAACTTTAAGTTTGGCCTGTTACAGACCTGACAACAATTCAGCAAGAACTACAAAGGGAGCACAATGAATAAAGAGAATACACTGAATGTGCTATCGACGAGAATTAAAATACTCAGTTATATAATTCTCAAATATCTAAAAGAAAGACCTTATTTATATAAAACTTTTGAAAATATTTAAAATTATTATCACGTTGTTTATATTTCATTTATGTCTAGATAATTTCTACAATAATTTTGTAAAATGACTAGATAAGTACTACAATTATTTACATTACATAATGTATTTATGCTGCATTTAGTAATGTCCCTTGAAATACTATTATGTTGTTATGTTTCTTTCGACTATTTTAATTAATTATTTAGCAGGCGGTAATATGGAAAACAATACTAACAGCGAAGGTTCGTCATCATATGATGCTCTAATGGCCACACTTTTGCCCCTATGTTTGCTTTGCCTATCATAAATTGGAATATTTAAATAATTGAATTCAAAATAATAACTAACTAGAAAATATTGTAAATATTGTTTCTGAGTACAACTCTGCTCCGTTTTTTCCGGACTTTTTTTCATTTTGTGTGAAAATGAATTGCTTCAAAATATGATGGTCTTGTTGTGTTTTATTGGTGTTATGGAGTAGATATTTGTGAAGACAATTGAATATATCATTATTCAATAAATTTCACTGGATTATCATCAGCGAATTGAGAAGTAGTGCCTTGGTAAGTGGAATGTTTTAAATATTTGTCATCATGCCTTTACTCCACCTACAAAATCAAAATCTGAGAGTACAAAATTTAAGTCTCCTGCAAAGATAACATTTTGTCCTCTGTATATTTGTGTAAGAATGGTGTCTAATTCTTGTTTTTAAAAAAAGTAAGCTGATGGTTGTAATTTGGTGGTGCATGTGTTTATTATGGTATATCAATCAATCAATCAATCATGTGCCATGCCGGTAAGCGAGGGCGGTCATGACTCGTCATTTCACTCGATCACAAGCGTCGTGGATCAGCTCAGTGTTCCTTTCTCGTCCATGCCATGTGATCAAGCCATCCAGGTATTTTCCTCTCGGTCTTCCTCTGGTCTGTTCCCTTCGATCTTGCCAGTTGTCACTAAGTTCTCCAATCCATTTCTTCTCATAACATGTCCAAATAATTGTCACTGTCTACGTCTAATTTCTCTAATCAATTTACGATTTTCATTTGTCTCCTGTAGTACTTGGTCATTGGTTTTTCTGTCTGTCCAAGGTATTCTTTGCATTTTCCTCAGAAACCACATTTCTGCAGCCATCAGATGTTTTTTAGCGTGACTGCACATTGTCCAAGTTTCACATCCATACAAAAGAACAGGCTCTATGTATCCCCTCAACACTCTTTTTCTCGTTTCAATTGACATCTTTTTATTGGTAAAAATGTTTTTCATCTTGCTAAAGGCTACTTTCGCCATGACGATTCTTGTTCTAATCTCTTCAAGGCATCTCCCATCAGATGTTATGACTGTTCCAAGATAATTGTACCGATTCACTTGTTGAAGAATATTCCCATTTACTTGTATATTACATTGTGGTACTTCGTTCTTCCTAGTCACGACCATAACCTGTGTCTTCTTACAATTTAATTCCAACCCCAGCTGTTCATTGTGTACAACAACAGCGTCTACTAATTGTTGCAGATCCTGTGCATTGTCTGCAATCAATGCTGTATCATCTGCATATCTAATGTTATTGATGTTTCGTCCTCCAATGCTGATTCCATTTATATCTTCTACATTTCTGAAACTATGGTGTACGCATGTATAGTATTTCCTACCTGTATTATTCCATTGGCACCTTGCCGTCTTGACAGACGATAGTTTGTGCTCTAAAAAGGCATAATAACTTTTAACTATGGCGGTAGCGAGTGTGACTGATAAGGCCAATTTGCGCTGTAAATGTCCGTTCACAGTGGGTGCATGTGAACACGTGGTCATTTCCACCATCATGCACCATGTTACGTCTCAAACGCTTGGTGTGTGACTTTTCTGCAATAATTTTCTCCTTTGACTTTATTCCATTTCTGATATTTGCCCTCCACTGCAACACGTTCAGCGGCGACTTGCTCCCAATGTGCATTATCAATGCTTGTATCAATCATGTCCCGCTTACACACATCTTTGTATCGTAGTAGAGGCCGACCCTGAGATCTCTTACCCATCTGTAATTCACCAAAAAAGATATCCTTTGGTATTCTACCATCATCCATCCTCCTAAGATGTCCTATCCATCTAAGTCTACGAAGACTGAGCATGGAATAAACTGTCACACAACCTGATCTTTCCAATACTTCAGTATTTGTGATTTTGTCTTGCCACTTAATACCAAGAATTCTTCGCAGACACCGCATATGAAAGCTGTTTAAATTGTTCTCTTGGTGTGAGTAAGTTGTCCAGGTTTCACTGCCATAGAGAAGAGTACTAAGGACACAGGCTTGATAGACAAGGACTTTTGTTTTGGCAGTAAGCTTCCTGTTCTCCCAGACTCTTTTTCTTAACCTGTTCATTGTTGTTGCTGCCTTACCAATCCGGATGTTGATTTCCTGATCTAGGGATAATTTGCTATTTACCACTGATCCTAGATATGTAAAATGGTCTACTATCTCTAGTTCGGCGTCGTCAATAAAGATTGATGGTACCCCATGTGCACCTTGTGACATAATCTGTGTCTTCTTTTTGCTAATTGTTAAACCAAATTCAGAACAAGCATTGGAGAATGCAGATAGTAGACATTGCAATTCTTCCTCAGAGTGGGTCGTAACTGCAGCATCATCTGCAAAAAGCAACTCTCTGATCAGTACCCTCCTAATTTTGGTCTTAGCCTTCAATCTCTGAGCATTGTAGAGGCCGCCATCTGAGCGTGAGTGAATGTATATACCACCATCCTGATCACGAAATGCATATTTCAGTAGAAGTGAAAAGTATATTCCAAAGAGGGTGGGAGCTAGTACACAACCTTGCTTAACTCCACTCTTGATTTCAAATTCTTCAGAAGTTGCACCATCAAACTTGATTATACCCTTCATGCCTGTGTGGAACGATTCCACAATGGACAGAAGAGTTGGTGGGCAGCCAATCTTCTTTAGTGCCTTGAACAGACCCTCACGACTGACCAAATCAAATGCCTTTGTGAGGTCGATGAAGGCAATAAACAGTGGTTGATTCTGTTCACGGCATTTTTCTTGCATTTGTCGCAATGAGAATATCATATCAGTGGTAGACCGGTTCTGTCGAAAGCCACACTGTGATTCGGGGTAGACTTGATCTCCTAGGACTTGAAGTCTGCGCAGAACAATTCTGGCAAATACTTTTCCAACAATACACAGAAGTGAGATACCCCTATAGTTGTTACAGTCGCTCCGATCACCCTTGTTCTTGTACAGCGTTATGATGTTTGAATCTTTGAAATCCTGTGGGACTTGTCCTTCACGCCAGCATAGCTCTATTAGCTGGTGGATCTGTAGAGTGAGTGTTTCTTGCCCACTCCTGATAACCTCTATTGGAATCCCATCCTTACCTGGAGCCTTGCCAGATGCAAGTTCATTTATAGCACACTTAACTTCTGTTATGGTGGGAAGTGTGTCCAGGTGGTCAAGAGTTGGTAGAGCCTCTATGGCATTTAGGGCATCATCCGCTAGTTTGGTCTCACTTGAGTAAAGCTCCAAATAGTGCTCTACCCATCTGTCCATCTGCTGTTTCTTATCAGTGATGACTTCTCCAGTCAAGGTTTTCAGCGGTGCACTTCTTTTGATCACTGGACCACAGGCTTTCTTTATTCCTTCATACATGCTTCTTATGTCTCCCTTATCACTTGCGATTTGAATGGACTCACATAACTTGATCCAATAATCATTTGCACACTGCCTGGCAGCCTTTTGCACATCCTTCCTAGCTTGCCTTAGCTCACTCAGAGTGTTACGCGTTGGTCTTTCCTTGTTTCTTAAGAGAGCTTTCTTCTTCTTATCAATCAAGGGCTGCAGAGTCTCGCTGTTGGCCGCAAACCAGTCCTGCCTCTTATGATCCACAGTGCCGTAAACCCCTACGGCAGTTTTATAAAGAGTTTCCTTAATTTGACCCCACTTTTCATTTACTGTACAATTTTCTGGTGTATCAGTGAAAGCGTCTTCAAGTTGCTGTTGAAACTGAAAGCACTTTTCAGGATCATGAGTGTTAATAATATTAATCCTGGGGCTAGATTTGTGTTTAGCTGTGTAGATTCTCTTTGGTCTCAGTCTAACTCTTGCAACAACCAAAGAATGATCTGTATCACAGTCAGCACTGTGGTAACTACGAGTCAATGATATATGGTTCAGATGTTGTCTCCGTGTGATGATGAAGTCCAGCTGGTGCCAATGGCCGGATCTTGGATGTTTCCATGTGACCTTATGCATCTCTTTTGTTTTAAAAAAAGAGTTTGTAATACATAGGTCATTACTGGTGCAATGCTCCAGCAGCCTTTGCCCATTTTCATTCATGCGACCGATGTTGTATTTTCCAAGGGACACTGGCCATGAACTAGAGTCCTTGCCCACACGAGCATTGAAATCACCGAGCATATAAATGTAGTCAGATTTTGGAACTGCCTTGATCACGGAGTCTAACTCCTCATAGAACAAATCCTTCACATCATCAGAGGAATCGAGTGTCGGTGCATATGCAGTAATAATGGTGGCAAACCCACAAGAGGTTGCCAAGCGCAGGGATAATAGTCTTTCATTTCCTCCTGCTGGAATTTCAATCATTCCCAGTAGCGAATTCTTCACTGCAAAGCCCACACCGTGTTGCCTTTTTTCTGCCTGCCCTCTACCCTTCCAGAAAGAGGTGTAGTTGTTTTCCCTGAGTGACCCTTCCTCAGCGAGGCGAGTCTCCTGCAGGCCAGCAATATCAATGTTAAGACGATTGAGTTCGGCATCAATCACAGCCGTTTTTCTCACATCGTCAATATTGGTCAAGTCAGTGGAAAATCCTGGACGCCTCTCCATAGCACAAAGCCTGGGCTAAAATATAGAGATCATGTGTTGCCCATGCAGCATGATCCCTCTCTCGGCCTGCCTAGTTCACTCCAGAGGAAAGGTAACACCCCTACATCTGGAACAAGACAAGCTGCAGAAGCTGCCGGATCAGCAAAGCATTGCTCTAACTGTCCGCCTGTCGGAGCTTCGATCCTAGACCAGTCGCCAACCAAGGCTTAGGGCCTGGTCAGCCCTGCCATGACAATTTTGTCTTTAGCTTGCATTTCCTCGCACCAGGGTAAGGCTTGTACCCTCCCAATTGTGCTCTTCCGCCCGAAGCCGTTGGCACAATGTGGGTTGTCGGGTTTGGTAAGCGCCGCCCAACATTCGGCGCTAACAGAAACCAGGTAGTACCGTCTACTGTTATACGGTAGCTCAGTCATATCTGACTAAGACCTGACTGGAACCTGTATTATAAGCAATGGCAAACTACTGAGTGTAATCTTGTCAAGAAATCAACGACAGCGGTAAAATGCTGGTGTTGACAACGATGTCCTGTAAAGATGCAGATTAGTCGCTGATCATCCGTGTGTGGTGTAATAATATCCCGCCTGTCTGATATCTGCAGTATAGCTGTACATGACCCGATTGTGTGTAGCCTAAACTAAAGCATGAATGTCTGAGAAATAGCTGTTTGGTTATTTACTGTGCCAAAATGTTTAAATATGTGTTTGTTTCTTGTAGTTCTATAAAGTCTGGTTTGTGTTTGCGTATTGGTGTGATGATGTGTTGTAATTTTTTACGTATACCAAAATAATTAAAAACTGTCATTTACTGCCTATAGTACCTTGCGGTGTGGGGCAGGGGGTATTGAGCCTGAGGAATTAAGGCCGCATGGCTAGTGCAGTCGCCGCGAACTGTGCAGGTTAGAATTTTCATTTTGCCCCGGAAAGAAAAAAACTCCACACCTTACCGAGGATTCAAACCCGGGTCTTCCACTCCTCCAGCCAATCCCCTAATTAAATCACTAGTCATTGTAATTTTGGTTAAAACATATAAATGGGATATAATTATTAGATACTTCGTACACAAAGTTGTTTCCCACGGTGGATATGTCTAGGCGAGCAAGTTTTCCAGTAACAAATGTTATGCAAGAGGATCGTCTGGATCATAGTTCTTATCACTTTTGTCGGTGTCTACAAAGTGGCTGGTATGCTGGATGTGTCTTCTTTATCGTGTACTTGTTTCTCTTCTTCAGTTGGGACAATGACGACATACAAATACGGGCGGTCAGAGTTCAATCTGGTCTACCATTCGTTTTGGTTAATGTTTATGCCCGTAACGCGTGTGGAGATTCCCTGAAGTGGCAGTGCTTAAGTGACATATTAGGTCATGAAGAAAATGTCATTTTCTGTGGCGATTTCAACGCTAAAGGCAGATCATGAGGAAATACTTCCTCCAACACACAGGGGGAGGAGCTCGAGACTGCACTTGAAACCATTGACCTGGTTTGTATCAACAGTGGCTCTGTCACCAGGACAGATAGCCGCTCATGTGATGAGGACAGTGCTTTTGATCTGGCGCTGGTTTCTCCTTCACTCACTACAGTGTGTAGATGGGGTGTCCTAGGGCACCACGGCAGCGACCACCACCCTTGCAGCATATTGGTGGAGAAAGGCAGAACCAGGCAGCAAAAGTCAATGGTCAAGACTCCAGTATTACAGTACAGGGCAAGATGTGGTGAGTAAAATAAGGTGCGACAGGCGCAGAAAGTTTCAGGGCAGGAAAAACAGCTCGGCGCAGCCACCTTGGTGGAATTTTGAGATGGAGAAGGCCTGGATGGATAAGCGTGGTGCTGTAAGGAAATGGCAAAATTCCATCACCAGAGTCATGGATCATTTCAGCTTTCTTGTCTCGACCAACCACGTTTTCAAGCCATCCAGGTATTTACTTCTCTGCCTACCCCTTGTTCTCTTCCCCTCGATCTTGTCAGTTGTCATCTAGTTCTCCTGTTTATTTCTTCTCATAATGTGACCAAAAAAATTGTGACACATCTAATTTCTCTAATCAGTTTTCATTTGTTTCTTATAGGACTTGGTCATTGGTTTTTCTGTCTATCCGTGACATTCTTTACATTTTTCTCAGATACCACAACTATCGGATGTCTTTCAGCTTGTCTGCTCATTGTCCATGTTTGAGATCCATACAAAAGTATAGGTTCTATGTAGCACCTCAACACTCCTTGTCTCGTTTCAACTGACACATTTGTATTGGTCAGCAGTATGTTTTTCATCTTCCAAAAGGCTACCTTAGCTTTGGCGATTTCTGATCCAATTTCTTCAAGGCATCACTCACCAGATATTATGACTTTGCCGAAATAATTGAACCGATTCTCTTGATTAAGAATATTCCCACTTATATATTACATTTAGTATCACCTTCTTCCAAATGTGTGTGCAACAACTGCTTTTACTAAATGTGGCAGATCCTGTTTATTGTCTGCATAAATACTGTATCATCCGCATTATCTAATATTATTGATGTTACGTCCTGCAATGATGATTCCTTTACTATCTTCTGCATTTCTGACAATATTTTCACTGTACAGGGAGACATTATACATCCCTGTCTCATACCTCTCTTATTAGGCTGATAGTGACCTCTAAATGATCAATCTTTATGGCAGCTTGTTGCTTTCAATATATTTTGTTACAAATCTAAGGTTTTTCCCATCACTTTTTAGATCTGCAAGGACCTTTATCATGTTGACGTGTCTTACTTTATCAAAAGCTTTGTGTAGTCGATAAGGCAAAGATGTAGGTCTTTGTTTACTTCTATAGAACGTTCAATTAATGTTCTCCCCATAAACACATTATTAACTGTACCTTTGCCTTCTACACACCCACAATGTTCTTTTGCTATTTTGGGTTGTAATTTCGTCCTAGCTCTTTGCATGATAATTCTTAACAAAATCTTGGTGATGCAGCTCATTATACTAATTATATTTTATTATATTATATGCACTTATGGGTTACACCCGTGTGCCGTGATGTTGATCCGTCGACTAAGCAAACTGTTTACCTAAGCAAACTAAGCAAGCAAACTTACCTATTATACTAACTGTTCGATGTTGGTCACATTCCACGGATCCTGATTTCTATGGGATAGCAATAAATATAGAATTACAAAATTCAGGAGGTATATCTCCAGTATCGTATATTGTGTTCAGCTGTCTGGTGACTTGGACTATTCCATATTCTTCTAAGGCAATGATCGTTTTTTTTGTGTGATGTTGTCAGAACCAGGAGTCTTGTCAGTTGTCATATGATTAAGAGCATTGTGAACACCCATCTATAAAATTGTTGATCTTTCATTATTATGTATGCACTTACAACACTATCCATATATTGTACATCGCAACAAGCATCGCTCTTTAAAACGTGTATATATGCCGTTTGCTTGAACGCGCACGAGAGAGAGAGAGAGAGAGAGAGAGAGAGAGAGAGAGAGAGAGAGAGAGAGAGAGAGAGAGAGAGAAAGAGAGAGAGCAGTAGTATGTCAGGTCCTAATGGATGAGAAAATCTGGAGCAATACGTAATAGATGACGTTATTTTTTACTAGAAGATGGGTATAGCTCCAGATTGAAATCGACCACATTTTCAAAAAATTGACGGGTATTATCTTGGGTTACTTCCGGTTCTCCTGTTGACTACTGCCTGTTGACTACTTCCTGTTGTCACTTCCGGTATCTCTCGGGGACGGGCGGGCGGCGGCGTCGGGGCGGGTTCGAGTTCCATAAAATACATGTCTCGAGAGGGTAGGTGACCGAATACGTGGTGTGATCGAGCCCCATTCATTTAGATATCGAACCCCTCGATGGGGAGACCGAGGTCAATATGACAGACTGAAAAATAATTTATTCCTTCACTCGAGTTACCTCGAGTATCCAGACTTGGATTGCATGAATAAACTTTCCAGCTTTAGTGCACTTTCTCCTGCATTATCAGACTCCACAGACGGTGCAGAGAGCAGAACCCTGCCGCTGTCAATGCAGAGGTTAACGCGCTCATCTATGAACACTCAGATAGCCCCGAAGTGCTCATCTATACAGATGGATCTGTTGTAAGCAGCAGAGAAGTGCGTGGGCATTTACAGCCCGTTCAGCGGGCCGAACCGTTTAAGAATCCAGTAGTGCCCACACTATGACCACGAGCAGGATGACGATGGAGGTGATGGCAGTTAAACAGGCTTTCATATGACTGGAATCACAGCATTATACCAACGTGTGTGTACTAAGTGATTCAATGAGCATGATTCAGAAGGTCGAAGCTGGATCTGTACGTAGACAGTGGACTGAGTCGCTGCGGAAGTCTGTTGTCTGTAAAGTCACCTTCATCTTTGTCCCGTGACATGCGGGAGTCGAGGGAAATGAACGAGCTGATCAACTGGCTGGCTCTGCACCCCCTGTAGATGGCCAGCCCATGGATCGTGCTGATGTTATTAACGTCCTCAAAGATATGGCGAGAACAGAGGACTTTAACTTAAGTGAATCCACATCGCTGTCCAGGATGAAAGACTTGGGAGTAAAAATCGGCACGACCAGACGCTAGAGGTACATCGGGAAAACAAAGCGCCTCGCCAACCAACACAGACCTGGCACTATTAGCCACCGGACGCTGATGCATATGCTGGGGGGGGGGAGGATCTGAGCAAATATGGACATGTCCGGAGTGCAATGAAGATACCCCAACTGATAACTGATAACTGAATAAACTTTCCACGACTCAGCATGATAGGTAATTCGGTAGAAGTCCATACCCATGTATCATCTCTAAGCGAGTGGTGAAAGTCTGGTTTAAGAATATACTAGACAGGCATACATTCTTATTAAACATTAAGCGTAATAAAATATTAAACGGGTAAATTTCTAGTATGTATATCGCAGATTAGTAATGTGAATATAAAAATATTATTCTCAAGTAATATAAGCAATAACTTGCTAAGATAATCATAAAAAATAGTAATAAAATTAAACCTAACGGTTATATACCCATAATAAACAGAATAAAAGTATCCCAATGTAAGCGATTCGTGTTTCTTGACTCAACCAGAATAAATTGTCTCCCTTCATTGCACCATAGCAAATGGTACTTCTGACAGGTAAAGATCATCCAGGAGTAATTTCTTTCCGTCTTTCTGTCTTTTCTTTACGTCTCTATCGGTAAAACATTCCTTTCTTTAACAACACCGGCCAGCTCTGATCATTACCGGAGATAACCACGCACACTAAAGCGGGCTGACACCAGCGCTGACCAGCTCGAGCTGATCTTTACCGGAGATAAACACGTCCACTGAGGCGCTCTGGTTGACCGTTAACATAATTAGCGCGCAGTGGTCAGTCATGCAAGAGAGGGAAATCTGCCGTTTAAGTATGGCAAAGTTAAGTCGGCAGATTAAAATAAAATTCAGCACAAATATGTATTTCTATTTACAGTAAATATAGTTCTTCTGATTGAATTAAAGCAAAATCCTATTTATAAACCTACTTCGACCAAAGATACGCTGTGAAATCGTCTATACCTCCAAGTAGACTATAAGCAACACATATAAGCGAAGAACAGCATCGTGTGCCAGGTCGACTTGCGTAGGGCGATCATGTCTATTTTTAATACATCGGCAACGCATTAAAATATAGCGGTGTAAAAAGCTCTCATGTCATTTTGAACAAATGTGGCCTATGACCTAACCTCCTCGTACTCCTAGGTAGCTGAATGCCTGGCCGTTCATCCTCATCTAATGGTATCAACAGCGTCATCATGTGCCATATCGGCAAGCGTGGGTGGTCATGACTGGTAAACATAAATGTCTATCTTTTACATATTGCAGTCAACACTAACGCATAGTATGTATAGGACTGTCAACACTAATACATATCAATTACAGGACATCACAGTCAGCCCCACCATTCTGTGGAGTGTCGTGCTTTTTAGGCAAGTTTGCAGTTGTCTTTCTGAACGAACGGCACCCATGTCAAGTGCGTGTGTGTGAGTGCGTGCGTGTGTGGGGGGTGCGTGTGTGGGTGTGTGCGTGTGCGTGTGAGCGCATGTGCGCGCTCGTACGATACTTAAATATTTTCCTTCGCCTGACATCTATAACTGCAATGATGTCTCTTGCGTATGTGAGCGCGTACTGCGCGTGAGTGTGTAGGCATGCGTGGGTGTGTGGTCGTATGTGCGCGCGCATGTGTGCGTGCGTAGGAAATTTAAATATGTTCCTTCGCCTTACGTCTATAACTGCAATTATGTCTCTTGCGTGTGTGAGTGCGTGCGTGAGCTGTGTGTGTGGGTGCGTGTGTGTGTGGGTGCGTGCGCGCGCATGTCCGCGCTCGTACGAAACTTAAATATTTTCCTTCGACTGACATCTATAACTGCAATGATATTTCTTGCGTGTGTGAGTGTGTTCGTGGGCGTGTGTGTGTGTGTATGTGTGTGTGTGTGTGTGTGTGTGATAAATAGTTGATGGCTCAACCCCAAAGAGATCAAGGATCCAGAGGTCCTCTTTCTCAATGTGATCCTACCCGTTAAAATTAATTTAGCTGTCACTGGCTCAATGATTTGAGACAATTAAATAGAATTTTGGAGAACCAAGGAATACCTCAAGGAAAAAATGGAATTTTTACTGAGTATCCCAAATGTCCTTAGGGAAGGTTCCTTGCCTCTCCTCTACCAACTAAATAATTAATCTAGGGTAATAACTTACAACAATTTTACTATGACAAGAGAACTCTCAAAAGAGAAAATAACCCGTAATTTTCATCATTTAATATACATATTAATGGATTTGTAGCTTATACATATAATAACATGTTTAAATGTTTTGCGTATCCTTTTACAGGACTTAGCTGTCAACAGCAGCATCTTTCAGCTGTCTGTTGATCTCTTGGCAAGATTACGCACAGTAGTTTGCCATTGCTTTCTGAGCGGCCGGCTCAGTATCCTGCAAGTCACGAGCGGGGGTCGAACCGCCTCAGCTCTCGCTCCGCTGCGAGACTCTGCGTGATAAACGGGATTACAGAGAGAAAGTGTTGTAACCCCACAGCCAGAGAGACCGGCATATAATAACATACAACAAGCAATACAGTACAATTACAATATTATGGGCATATTAGTCTCTTAACTAAGTATCTATCTCCTGGCTGTGCCACTGTATCGTACATGGTCATCAGAGTTGCCCCCGTTCTTAATGATAAATATTGGGTCTCTTCTGCTGGCCTAATCTGTGGAAAGAAACTGGGTACACTCTGGTTGGTTTACCATCCAGTTATTTGATCTCGGTAACAGTCAGTGTAGAATATTCTTGAGTGTTCTTTATTGTTTTCCCCGGTTATTTATTATATTAGTGTTGGCTCACTGGTCTTCTTTATCTATACCTGGTTAAAAGGATATGTGATACCTGTCCTGGAAAGGTGGTGAAAATTGGCAGGAAGTTGCTGTGGAATAGTATTTGGCCTCACTATCTCAGCTGCCTCACTCAGTTAAGTGGCTACTGCATTCAGTCAAGCTGCTACAACTACTTTCACTAAGTGCTGCTTTCACAAAGTCAAGTCTGGATCCACTACCTGAAATTTTAGCATCACATAATTCTCATGATATCATAAATATGACATTAGAAATGAAATGTAAAAGCATAAGAACACAACAAGTGAAAACAATAAAATGAGTCTTGTTCTTAGAGAAAATAAACATAGAAGAAAGAATGTCTTGGTGTTCTCACTTAGTTATCACCAAGATAGTTGTTTGCTCTCACTCCAATCTTCCACTATCAGGTGTTCAAGGTTTAACTAGCAGATGTGCAGTTTCATCTTCACCTATGCCTGTCCTCAGGTCTATAGTTTAAGTAATACCTTGAGTGATTTTGAATTTGACAATTATGTTGACTATTCTCTTTTGTACCTAGTTTTGTTCTCTACTTCATCTTTTCCTATTCAAGAAAAATGGTCTCATACATTAAGAGCTATTAAAAATCAGTTCACATTTCAATGAGTATTTGCTTATAAACAATATAAGCACATTATGGTATCATTTTTGCATAGCATTCAAGTGTACTCTTCTTCATTAAATGCTTCAAGTGAGAAGTTTTCTTTCATTCTCATGGATGTAATATTTATTATCATCACCATCAACATCATGGTTTTTATAATCATTACATCATCATCATGATTACATTATTATCATTACCATCATCATGGTTTCCTTATATCATTGTAATTACAATCATTATCATTATTATCATGCTTATGACATTAGAAATCATTACATCATTCTAACATTAGCATCATAATCATTATTACATCATTATCATTATTATCATGCTTATGACATTAGAAATCATTACATCATTCCAACATTATCATCATAATCATTATTACATCATTATCATTATTATCATGGTTATGACATTAGAAATCATTACATCATTCCAACATTACCATCATTATTATTATTACATCATTATCATTACAGTCATCATATGTGTTAACAAGAGGGACATGAACTGCAAGGTAGGATTTTGCTTAAGTTACAAACACAGATGCTGGTGTTAAGCGTAATGTATGATATGGTTTGTTTCGTGCTTAGCGCACAAAACTGGATGATTATAGCCGGAATGATTTTTTATAAAATGTGTTGTTATGCGCCTGAGTGTACTAAATTATTATTTATTTTATGGATTACGCCGAAGCAGTTCTCTGGTGATAGTCATGGCATTTCACATCAAGTTGCCGGCTATCCTGAGATTGACTGTTGGCTTATACTCCCTCTCTCTTAGCCTGTAACATCACTCACTCACTCAAACTCCTCATGCATCAGTCAACATATCAATCTGTGCATGTGAGGTCAATTCACTCATCTCAGACATCATGCATATGTATGAATGATCATTTTACTCAGTCTATATACACATTCATATTGGTATGGGTAATCATATAGGAATCATTCATCACACATCCTTCATACTGGCATGTAAGGTGAGTGATTTCCCAATGATAACTTAAAATGTTTACCATCATTGATTTCACAATGAAATATCTCCTTTCACAATCACTCATCAAAC
Source organism: Cepaea nemoralis (assembly GCA_014155875.1). Lineage (NCBI taxonomy): Eukaryota > Metazoa > Mollusca > Gastropoda > Stylommatophora > Helicidae > Cepaea > Cepaea nemoralis. Next base: position 172,055 of record JACEFZ010027565.1, on the reverse strand, counting down.
ACATCATGTCTGTACGAATGACATCATGCCTATGTATTTGCTTTACACAGAATACATTCACAGATTCAACAAGAATGACATTTCAAGGGAATCTCATCCTTCAACCTAACTTATACTATTTCCTGGATATTTAGTCATGCAGGCTGATGGGTTTTATCAAATGAAACATTAACATCTGTTTAACAATGATGAACCACACATGACACAAGCATACTCTTCAATGACATAGACATGTGATCATTTACCCAGGAATTTAGCAACTTGAAATCCAGGAGTCACCTCATGCCCTCATCAAATACATACAATTTATGTGATATACTCAATCCATATTCAGGCATTAGGAATCTTAACCATTCTCTTCTGTAGACTAAGTATTATTATTGTGTGGCACAAATATTACTTCCCCGTGTTTACAACATTGAAATACATTTGACTCACCAATTGGGTGCTTTAACTCAACACGCAAAATTATGATCCCTGTAGAATCTATTTGGTTCTCATGGGTTCATGAATTATAAGAAAATTATTTGTTTGTCCATGTGCTCATGTCAAAAAGTAAATCTACTGACTAATGTGCTCAATCTACTTGACTATACACATTCCACTAATTTCTCTATCAGTGCTGGCACAGGTAAACTAGTTTTAAATCTTACCAGTGGGCACATGTCCCCTATGTACTTACATTTGTACTAAGAATTCTGAGTTTCTTTAAGTCTTAAGTTACTCTAATTTATTGTAGATTGAGTTCCATGCTTAAGAAATAAAATTTATAACGTGTCTAATATTTTATACATTAACTAAGTTGTTTAGCTGGGAGAAAATAAACACTGTAGTTTTCTCCTAATGTACAGTTTATCTTATGACTATGATAACTGAGTATAATATTATTTAGTTTCTACTAGATTAACTTCATAAGAACTCACCATTCCAAATCATTGTAGATTGAGTTGCTTAAGAAATAAATGTACAACTTGGACTAATGCTTATACATTACATCAGTTGTTTACTTTGGGAGAAAATAAAACTCACTATGGTTATTCTTAATGTACAGTTTATATATAAACTATAACAATTAACTATATTATAATTAACTTCTTAAGAACTCACCACGTGTTCAACAAGTCGACTTACCAACTCTTTTTCTGGCAAAAAGGACTCACAACTAATCTAAAATTTAAAATAAATTATATTCAGCTCATCCAAACAGGACGACTTTCAACACTTCAGCGACAGGTTTCCGAATCTGGGTGCGATGTTAGGCTGATGTTTGCTATCTTCATTTAAAATATTTATATTTAAATATTATGTTTAGGCATATTTCATCATTCCCTCCTCTCAGATCTTATCCTCGCCTTGTGTTGGGCTGGTTCACAAACAGACAGTTTCATTCCCGCATGCGGCTTTTATTTTGTTTTAGTTGTTCCAGTGGTGACGTCACAATGGGTCAATGAAAAAGTCGGATTAGCGCCGCAGGGAATAAGCAGATATCAAACTTTTACTGTCACCAGGAATTATTTACCGCACGTTACGCTTGTGAAAATGTAATATATCACAGTGTGTGTGTGTGTGTGTGTGTGTGTGTGTGTGTGTGTGTTTGTGTGTGTGTGTGTGTGTGTGCGCGCGCTCTTACGAAACTTAAATATTTTCCTTCGCCTGACATCTATAACTGCAATGATGGTAATGGGAAAACCATAACACATGCTCACTGGCTGGTGCTGCACCTGATCCCCCATTTGTAATGGTCACATCCGTTCACATATGACACTGCGCCTGGTCGTATATGTAATGCCAACCAGACCACAGACTCACTGGCTACGAGATATCAAACAGGGCGTCGCATGGGTGTGATGGGGCTACAGTACTATTCCGCCGAATAGGGGTAGTGGCTGTGGAGTGAGTGTAAGATAGGTCCTTCTGATCATTATTAAGGGGTGGTCGAGTGGTTGGGTGGGTAAATATGTTCCTTTGCCTAACGTCTATAACTGCAATGGTGTCTCTTGCGTGTGTAAGTGCGTGCGTTGGCGTGTGTGTGTGGGTGCGTGTGTGTGTGGGTGCGTTTGCGCGCATGTGCGCTCGTACGAAACTTAAATATTGTCCTTCGCCTGACATCTATAACTGCAATGATGGTAATGGGAAAACCATAACAATGCTCATTGAATGGTGCTGCACCCGATCACCCATAACTAATGGTCTCATCCGTTCACATATGACACTGCGCCCGGTCGTATATGTAATGCGAACCAGATCACAGACTCACTGGCTACGAGATATCAAAGAGGGCGTCGCACGGGTGTGATGGGGCTACCGTACTATTCCACCGAATGGGGTGTTGGGGAGTGGCTAAATCTCTACATGAAACATTCAATTTGGAAACATAAAGAGAAATTTAATTGTAAATTTTTTGAACAATTTTATTGTTCAAATTGTATTTTTTCATTCAACCATAGTGACTTATTGCATAAGATACATTTAATTTTCTGAAATACAGCTGTTGTTTGCATAGGGGACAGGCGAATATCTCTAGTAGGTTGGTGATGTAAAATTACAACGTGAGATATTGTTTCCCCTTTGGTTAAGGGATTTTCCTACTTTTTATATGTTTTGGATGAAATATTTCTTCACTTGTCCAGAAACATTTCACATTTGGTTAACAAAGTTTCCTACATTTTTATGGGTTTGTTTGAAATTTGGTCAAACTTTTCACATCTGGACAATAAAATTTCCTACTTTTCACAAGTTTGGTTGAGATATTTATAAGTTTGGTTGAACTTTGGCTACAATTTTTCACATTTGGTCAACAAAATTTCCTACTTTTTATGGATTGGTTGAAATTTGGCCAAACTTTCCACATTTTGGTTAACAAAGTTTCCTACTTTTTATGAGTTCTGTTTGAAATTTGGCCAATATTTACATATTTTGTTAACAAAATCTCCTATTTTTCATAGGTTTTGGATGACAGGTGTCCAAGCGTTTCACATTTGCTTACCAAAGTTTCCTACTTTTTATGAGCTTGTTTGAAATTTGTCCAAACTTTTCACATTGGTTAACAAAGTCCCTACTTTTCATAGGTTTGGGTGAAATCTGGCCAAACCTTTCACATCTGGACAACACAATTTCATACTTTTCACAAGTTTGGGTGAAATTTGACTAAACTTTTCACGTTTGGTTAACAACATTTCCAATTTGTTATAAGTTTGGTTTGAAATTTTGTTAAACTTGTCACATTTGGTTGACAAATTTTCCCACTTTTTATGAGTTTGTTTGAAATTTGGCCAAACTTTTCACATCTGGACAACAAAATTTCTCACTTTTCATAAGTTTGGGTGAGATATTTATAAGTTTGTTTGAACTTTGGCCACAATTTTTTTCACCTTAGGTCAACCAAATTTCCTACTTTTTATGAGTGTGTTTTAAAATTTGGCCAACATTTTTCCCTTTGGTTAACAAATTTTCCTACTTTTGATAAGTTTAACTGAGATTTTTTATAACTTTGGTTGAGGTTTGACCAACCGTTTTACATTTGGTTAACAAAGTTTCCTACTTTTTATGAGTTTGTGGGAAATTTGGCCAAATTTTTCACTGTCGTTAACAAACTTTCCTACTTTTTATAAGTTTGATTGGGCTTTTTATAAGTTTGTTTGAAATTTGGCCAAACTTTTCACACTTGGTTAACAAATTTTCCTATTTTTCATAAATTTGCTTGAAATGTAGCCAAAAATATTTCCCCTTTTGGGTAACAGATTTTCCTACGTTTTGCAAAGATTCCTACTTCTCATAATTTTTGTTGAGCTATTTCAGACTATGGTGAACAGTTTTTCATACTTTGGTTAACCCGTTTCCTTAGTTTTGTTGAAATATTTCTTGAATTTGTCACCAATATGTATCATTCTCTCGTCACACGTCAACTATATACACCGTAACCGTTAAAAAAAAATTCAACAACCAAGAAGTAATTATAATATATGCCTGTTTATTTTACAGTATTTCAGTACATTTTACAGTATTTCAGTACATTTTTTAAGAATAAAAATGCATAATGTCATTTTACGAACTGGATGATATGATATGAGGTGGTATACATAGTATCATCACAATATTTTACTTTCACATACAGATCTATGCACATTGTATGTTGTTTCTGAATTTCTTCAGACCATAGTCTGAGTAGGTTGATTTTTTTCGGTTGGTAGCCTGGTATGTACATGTCACTTAACATGTAGTCATAAAAATGGTCTCCTGCCTGGTGGGCTGATATCTGAGTATTGTAGATAACCGAGGCATCAATCATCTGAGTGTCGGGCACATTATGTCTTCGGACAGTCTGGGGTTTTGACGTAACGCCACGTATTTCACCAGTATTCTAGGTCTGATCTCTTCCGAACTCGAAAATGTAACGTCTTCACTGTAGTCCCGGTAGTGAATGTGACCTTTGTGCCCGTATCAGTGGTTAGAAGTATTTCCACCGTGTTGAAGGAGCAACGACTCAGCGGTATATAGTGAGGTTTGTCGTAGGCACGAAACACTGAGGTCGAGCGCTGATTCATGATAGGAACCGTCCTTAGTAGTGGGACCATGACGTCTCCGACTGGTATCGCCGCAATTAGATCACAGTATACGTAGACATTTTGCAGGTCATTATTCAGGTCTATCGCCCCTTCACATTCAATTGTATCTAGTATCTCTTGCAACTTCTCACTAAATGTAATAGTGGTCCCGGGTTCGAGTATTTTCACGATGACTTTCTTTGATGCATTGTCGAAATGGAATAGAACATAGAGTTGATCGTCCACCTTCCGATCTTTCATTAGTCGATTCAGTGCAGCTATAAACGCATCTGGTGAACTGTACAGGCCCGGGGGACACGCCTTTCTTATCACTTTACCGTTTGGTGGGATGTATCTTAGCCATACTTCATTCTCTAGCACATTGCAGTAGTAGTTGGGGAATTGAATTTCGGCCAGACCCACTTCAAAATGTTAATTCACCTCAATAGTCTGTGGTAACTTGACGAAATAGTGACCTGGTGTGTTCTTGGGAAAAATGTTCGGCAGTGAAGCCTGGGTTTGGTATCATGTAACCCAGACAGCTGCTTAGAAGAGTGATCCACAACTTGCCCTCGCCCGCGTCGACGTTGTCTCGAGACAGATTGAATAGTGATACGCCAATGACTGTGTATATAACGACCAGTTGACAGAAGAAGACAATCTCTAGTCGCGGTAGTCGCCGACCACACATACACCAGAACGAATTTATTTCCCCCCTCTGGGCTATCTTTGTGGGTTAGTTTTCACGTTGGTTTCTTCCATTACCGCTGTTTTTTACCCACTGTGTCATTACACTCGTGTCTCGGTTGTATCATTAGTTTCTATTGGCAAATGCAAAAATCAGTGCTCGAGGCGCACGTTGTGGGACATTGCCGGTACTAAGGACACTACTTTCTGAACTTAGCAGTAGGCATAAGGTCACCATACAATGATTGTCATCCCACTGTGGAGTACCCGGACACATCATCGCTGCTCGACTGGCTACGGAAGGAGTGCAATAAGATATGTCTGATCCACCCGTTACATACCACCAACAGAAATTAATGACGAAGTCAGCCAGAAAACTACAGTACTTGCTCAAGGTGACTACCATGTTATGGCCAGCTCAGGACAAGTCATTATTCTGCATCTCAGAATAGGCCACATGTATACAAACATTCAGGTTTGATGAATCAGCCATGTGCATGTGTTGATTGGTGTCGCAGTCAGCAGAGCACATACTCCAGTTATATGCGATTAGCACCATATATCTCTATATTATACTAGTATTGTTAGGTTAACTGTATGCCTACTTGGAGAAACACAACGAAAATGTGAAAGATTTATCAAAAAAGCCAACTTACCATTAGAGACTTGGCACATGGTGCTCTGGTTGCTGCTCACAGAGACCAGTACTTCTATTCGACGAATGCTGGCCGTCGTATACACGCTTTTTGCTGACGTAGAATGACTCAGCATAATATTATGCACTGTCTGGTCATGTGACCTGGTGCGACTCCATCTTTGACCGGTTCAGTCATTAATCACTTGTTTCCGTTGTATCCCATAAGACACGTGACCGGATACAGCGCCATATTTGATCGGTTTTAGTCACGTGGCCTGGTTTCTCCATTACTACATGTGATCGGATGCGACGCCATCGTTGACAACTTCTAGCCAGTGAGTATGTAGCCTGGTTGTAGTCATTACACAGGCAACCTGAAGCAGCGCCATATTTCATCGGATTTGACTATTACCCATGTGTACCGGATACAGCGCCATCTTTGAGCGGCTTTAGCCACGTGGTCTGGTTTGCCGTTACCACGTGTGATCAGATATGACACCATCTTTGACCGGTTTTAGCCAGTGAGCACGTAGTCTGGTTGTAGTCATTACAATGCGACCGGAAGCAGAACCATACATGAGCCGATGTGACCATTACCTATGTGTATGCGGTCCTATTCCTATGCGGTCAGTACGTTCTGAGTCATCCTCCGATTTTCCCTAAAGACATGTCTGAACATATTCACTATGTTCACCCCAAACGACATAGCCCCGTGATGAGTCACCCAGGCGGTCACCCTCAGATAAGCCACCTATGAGTTCAATCTTTAGACTTTTAGATGAGACTTAACCTCCGGCTGTTATCAAGGAATGGACGTATTTATCTACCCACCCAACCACTCGACCACCCCTTAACAATGATAAGAAGCACCTACCTACCCTTCTTACACCCACTCCACAGCCACTCCCATCATTCGGCGGAATAATACTGTAGCCTCATCACACCCGTGCGACGCCCTGTTTGATATCTCGTAGCCAGTGAGTCTGTGGTCTGGGTGGCATTACATAAACGACCTGGAGCAGTGTAATATGTGAACGGATGTGACCATTAGCCATAGGTGATCGGGTGCAGCACCAGCCAGGGAGCATGTGTTATGGTTTTCGCATTACCATCATTGCAGTTATAGATGTCAGGCGAAGGAAAATATTTAAGTTTCGTTCGAGCACGCACATGCGCACACACATACACACACACGCACACACACACCCACACACGCCCACGCACGCACTCACACACGCAAAGGACATCATTGCAGTTATAGATGTCAGGCGAAGCAAAATATTTAAGTTTCGTACAAGCGCGGACATGCGTGTGCACGCAGCCACCCACACAATCGCACCCACACATACAGCCCACGCACGCACTCACACACGCAAGAAACATCATTGCAGTTATAGACGTCAGGCGAAGGAAAATATTTAAATTTCCTACGTGCACGCACACACTACCACACACCCACGCATGCCTACACACTCGCGCGCAGGTACGCGCTCACACACGCAGGAGATATTATTGCAGTTATAGACGTCAGGCGAAGGAAAATATTTAAGTTTCGTACGAGCGCGCACATGCGCGCGCACGCACACACACACACGCGCGCACCCAAACACACACACACGCACTCACACACACGCACATGACACGGGTGCCGTTCGTTCAGAAAAACAACTGCAAACTTGCCCAGGAAGCACGACACAGAATGGTGGGGCTGACTGTGATGTCCCGTAATTGATATGTATTAGTGTTGACCGTTCTATACATACTATGCGTTAGACTTGACTGCAATATGTAAAAGATAGACAGTTATATTTACGAGTCATGACCGCCCACGCTTACCGATATGGCACATGATGACGCCGTTGATACCATTAGATGAGGATGAACGGCCAGACAATCAGCTACCTAGGAGTAAGAGGTGTTTAGGACATAGGCCACATTCGTTCAAAATGACATGAGAGCGCTTTACACCGCTATATTTTAATGCGTTGCCGACGTATTAAAAATAGACATGATCGCCCTACGCAAGTCGACCTGGGAAACGATGCTGTTCTTCGCTTATATGTGTTGCTTATAGTCTACTTGGAGGTATAGACGATTTCACAGTGTATATTTGGTCGAAGTAGATTTATATATAGGTTTTTGCTTTAATTCAATCAGAAGAACTATATTTACAGAACATAGAAATACATATTTGTGCTAAATTTTATTTTAATCTGCCGACTTAACTTTACCATACTTAAACGGCAGATTTCCCTCTCTTGCATGACTGACCACTGCGCGGTAACTATGTTAACGGTCAACCAGAGCGCCTCAGTGGGCGTGTTTATCTCCGGTAAAGATCAGCTCGAGCTGGCCAGCGCTAGTGTCAGCCCACTTTAGTGTGCGTGGTTATCTCTGGTAATGATCAGAGCTGGCCGGTGTTGGAAAAGAAAGGAATGTTTTACCGATAGAGATGTAAATAAAAGACAGAAAGACGGAAAGAAATTACTCCTGGATGATCTTTACCTGTCAGAAGTACCATTTGCTACGGTCCAATGAAGGGAGACAATTTATTCTGGTTGAGTCAAGAGATACGATTCGCCTCCCTTAGAATACTTTTATTCTCTTTATAAAGGGGATATAACCGTTAGGTTTAATTTTATTACTATTTTTTATGATTATTTTAGCAAATTATTGCTTATATTACTTGAGAATAATACTTTTATATTCACATTACTAATCTATGCTATACACACTAGAAATTTAACCGTTTATTATTTTATTACGCTTAATTTTTAATAATAATGTATGCTTGTCTAGTATATTTGTAAACCAGATTTTCACCACTCGCTTAGAGATGATACATGGGTATGAACTTCTACCTAATTACCTATCATGCTGAGTCGTGGAAAGTTTATTCATGCAATCCAAGTCTGGATACTCGAGGTAACTCGAGTGATTTAATAAATTATGTTTCCAGTCTGTCATATTGACCTCGGTCTCCTCATCGAGGTGTTCGATATCTACATGACTGGCGCTCGATCACACCACGTGCTAGGTCACCTACCCTCTCAAGACATGTATTTTATGGGACTCGAACCCGCCCCGTCGCCGGCGCCGCACCATTGCCGCAGACCCACCCTCGAGAGACACCGGAAGTGACAACAGGAAGTAGTCAACAGGCAGTAGTCAACAGGACAATCGGAATTAACCCAAGATAATACCCGCCAATTTTTTTAACATGTGGTCCGTGTTCAATCTGGAGCTATACTCTTCTTATAGTAAAACATTACGTCATCAAATCATAATAGAAAAAGACCAGATTCTACATGTATGGACAGATTATGTGAAACACCTTTATGAGATAACAGAGACGAACAGTATGATATTAGATTTAATAATGAAGGACCGCCAATTTTGGAGATGGAGGTTCGAAATGTCCTTAAGCATATGAAAGCTGGTATGGCCCCCGGTGCAGATAACATCACAACAGAAATGATTAAAGCTTTAGAAGAATTTGGACTAGAGCAAGTCACCAGACTGCTGAACACATTATATGATACTGGAGATATACCTCCTGAATTATGTAACTCTGTATTTATTGCAATCCCAAAGAAATCAGGAACCTTGGAATGTAATTAACATAGAACAATTAGTATAATGAGTCACATCACAAAGATTTTGCAAAGAATTATCATGCAAAGAGTGAGGAAGAAGATACAACCAGAAATAGGGGAAGAACAATACGGGTTTGTAGAAGGAAAGGGTACAGTAAATGCTGTGTATATGCTGCGAACAGTTATTGAACATGCTATAGAAGTAAACAAGGATATACATCTTTGCTTTTTTACTATACACAGGCTTTTGATAGAGGTATACATGTCAGCATGATGGATATGCGTGCAGATCTGCAAATTGATGGGAAAGACAATAGACTTATAAAAAACATATATTGGAAACAACAAGCTGCAATAAGGATTGATAATGAAGTGGGACAGTATCTGCCAATTAAGAGAGGTGTTAGGCAGGGATGTGTAATGTCTCCAGATCTTTTTTCCCTATACAGTGAAAATATTTTCAGAAATGTAGAGGATATAAATGGAATCAGCACTGGAGGACGAAACATCAATAACATTAGATATGCAGATGATATAGTATTAATTGCAGACAATGCGCAGGACCTGCAACAATTAGTAGATACTGTTGTTGTACACAGTGAGCAACTGGGGTTAGAGTTACATTGTAAAAAGACTCAGGTTATTGTCGTCACTAGGAAGGAAGAAGTGCCACAATGTAATATACAAGTAAATAGAAATATTCTTCAACAAGTGAATCGGTACAATTATCTTGGAACAGTCATAACATCTGATGGGAGATGCCTTGAAGAGATTAGAACAAGAATCGCCATGGCGAAAGTAGCCTTTAGCAAGATGAAAAACATTCTGACCAATAAAAAGATGTCAATTGAAACGAGAAAAAGAGTGTTGAGGGGATATATAGAGCCTGTTCTTTTGTATGGATGTGAAACTTGGACAATGAGCAGTCAAGCTGAAAAACATCTGATGGCTGCAGAAATGTGGTTTCTGAGGAAAATGCAAAGAATACCATGGACAGACAGAAAAACCAATGACCAAGTACTACAGGAGACAAATGAACATCGTAAACTGATTAGAGAAATTAGACGTAGACAGTAAAAACATTTTGGACATGTTATGAGAAGAAATGGATTGGAGAACTTAGTGACAACTGGCAAGATCGAAGGGACCAGACCAAGAGGAAGACGGAGAGGAAAATACCTGGATGGCTTGGCCACATGGCATGGACGAGACAGGAACACTGAGCTGATCCACGACACTGGTGATCGAGTCAAATGGCGAGTCATGACCGCCCACGCTTTCCGGCATGGCACATGATTGATTGATTGATGACGTATTGCTCCAGATTTCCTCATCCATGAGGACCTGACATACTACTGAGAGCAAACCTAAAGAAAGACTAAAATTAGCTGCGCTGTGTAACAAACCAACATTGTGCATGGTTTGTTCCAGCCCCTTTCTGTGTCTAGGTCTTCTCTTCCTTCCAGCAGTGTTACCATCCCCTTTTGATGAAAACGCACCAAAATCGACCACACAAAAGAAAGCACCAAAAAGCAACAAATATTTTTGGAAAGCACAAAAAAAAGCACCAACTGTTTTTATTACAAATGTAACAAGGTTACACATGATAATTTATTATTATCAATGAATATTAGAATAAAGTTTATTCCAGTTCCGCCAAATCCCAATCAGAACTACTCTCAAGACAAAAAAGCACTAAACTGCAATAATATATTTTGGGAAAGCACTAGATCAAGCACTGGCGGTATTAATTCACAATGTTATAAAGTAGACATTTTAATTTATTATCACTGAATATTAGAAAGAAGTTTATTCCAGATCTGCCAAATCCCAGTCAGACAACTACACTTCAGTTTCTACAGCTATCTCCTGCTGTGCTTGCTCCTGTGACGATGATGATGAACCACTGTTTATTGCCTTCATCGACCTCACAAAGGCATTTGATTTGGTCAGTCGTGAAGGTCTGTTCAAGGTACCCAAGAAGATTGGCTGCCCGCCAACTCTTCTGTCCATTGTGGATTCGTTCCACACAGGCATAAAGGTATAATAATAAGTTTGATGGTGCAACTTCTGTAGAGTTTGAAATCAAGAGTGGAGTTAAGCAAGGTTGTGTACTAGCTCCCACCCTCTTTGGAATATAGTTTTCACTTCCACTGAAATATGCCTTTCGTGATCAGGATGGTGGTATATACATTCACTCACGCTCAGATGGCGGCCTCTACAATGCTCAGACATTGAAGGCCAAGACCAAAATTAGGAGGGTACTGATCAGAGAGTTGCTTTTTACAGGTGATGCTGCAGTTACTACCCACTCTGACGAAGAATTACAATGCTTGTTCTGAATTTGGTTTAACAATTAGCAAAAAGAAGACACATATTATGTCACAAGGTGCACATGGGGTACCATCAATCTTTATTGATGACGCCGAACTAGAGATGGTAGACCATTTTGCATATCTAGGATCAGTGGTAAATACCAAATTATCCCTAGATCAGGAAATCAACATCCGGATTGGTAAGGCAGCAACAACAATGAACAGGTTAAGAAAACGGCTGGGAGAACAGGAAGCTTACTGCCAAACAAAAGTCCTTGTCTATTAAGCCTGTGTCCTAAGTACTCTTCTTTATGGCAGTGAAGCCTGGACAACTTACTCACACCAAGAGAAACGTTTAAACAGCTTTCATATGCGGTGTCTGCGAAGAATTCTTGGTAGTAAGTTGCAAGACAAAATCACAAATACTGAAGTATTGGAAAGATCAGGTTGTATGACGGTTTAATCCATGTTCAGTCTTCGTCGACTTAGATGGATAGGACATCTTAGGAGGATGGATTATGGTAGAATACCAAAGGACATCTTTTTTTTTTGGTGAATTACAGATGGGTAAGAGATTTCAGGGTCGGCCTCTAGTACGATACAAAGATGTGTGTAAGCGGGACATGATTGATACAGGCATTGATAATGCACATTGGGAGCAATTCGCCGCTGAACATGTTGCATGGAGGGCAAACATCGGAAATGGAGTAAAGACAAAGGAGAACATTATTACAGATAAGTCACACGCCGAGCGTATGAGTCGTAAGATGGTGCATGATGGTGGAAATGACCACGTGTTCACATGCACCCACTGTGGACGAACATTTACAGTGAGAATTGGCCTTATCAGTCACATTCGCCATCGCCATGGTTAATAGTTATTATGCCTTGTTGAAGCACAAACTTTCGTCTGTCACGACGACAAGGTGCTGATGATGTTGATGTGATGATGATGATGATGATTGAAAGAAACGTGAACATGCCTCCTGTGATCCAATTTTTCGTAGAATATCCTTTGGTAGTTTATAATCATGGCAGTATTTGCCATATCTTTTCATTTTATATATAATAGTCAAAACAGCTGTCAAACTATTGATGCTCAGACTGTTCCGCAATTTTGATTTTATAACTCCCATCTGACTGAAAATACGCTCCACGTCCGCATTAAAATTAGGTAACATGAGCACATTTAAAGCTAAATCTACAAGATCTTGGAAAGGATGTTCACCGGTGGCATCCCTGTATGAGGCTATTTCTGCCCACAATCCAAGTGTGTCAGAGGTCTGTGTTTTTCCCCAGGAATAGCAATCTTTGAACTAATAGAATCAGTGAGTTGGACAAGATCCCTGAGTAGTTTTGTTGGATTCTGTATATCTGCTTCGAATTTCTTATTCACACTTTGAACTTCTCCGAGAATATGCTTGAGAAATATGAGATACACATAGTTTTTCATGTCGCTAAACATAGAATTTAGATGTTTACTCCCTCGCTTCAGTTCAAATTCGGCTTTTTAGTGTTCTCAAAATGAGTTTTAATGTAATTTTTACCCACCCCAAAAAAGCACCAAAAGGAACCCCCAAAATATTGTGAAGCACCAAATTCGCGCGGCCGCGCTAATTGTAACATTGTGGCACTAAATAACTTGAAAAGGACTAACTTTTGTGCTAAAACCGTCAAAATGACAACACTGCCTTCCCGCCTTGTTTGTCAACTTTGTATTATGAGATTTGGCCTTTAACATACCAGACAAAAACTTTATTGGAATTGCTGAAAAATGATAAAACATTTGATGAAATATCGAGGCGATATAGAAATATTACTTATATAATTTTCAAATATTTAAAATAAAGCCATCAAGTTTACACAAACTTTAAAATAATTTTAAATTATTATCAATTTATTTATGAGGAAAATAATTGAGACCAATAACTATGACAATTTTATTTTAAAATGTTAAGACAAATACTAAATTTTTTAAACGATATAATATATTTATGATGATTTGCATAGTGTCCCTTGAAGCTCAGTAATGTTGTTATGACCCTTACCATTATTTTAATTACATGTCTTCAGATTAATGTGGTTTCGTACAAAACAGTATGTATTTATTTACAAGGTGCATTGTGTGTTTTCCTTTACATTTGCAAATACAACAAGACACCAGATGTCAACTACAGCAAGATTCTCTAAATGTCTCTGTAATGACCGCATACTATTTGTTATTACGGAACGACAAATGTAGCCATTATTCATATCTATAAATTGTTGTTCCAAATTGCAATTCCAAAGAAACTATGTATCCTTAATTGCATTTGGATTTCAATCAATAATGGACGTCATAATGTAAACATTGAAGTTTTATATAATAGGTGTTAACGGAATTTCCAAAGTTCATAGATTATTAGAATTTTATTTTTTTTTTTTCAAAGTTAAGGTTACCTGAGTTCAAGCTATCTATCGTTCGTGTCCCAGTTGCCATTCGGTGATGCCTCTGCATGTGGCCCGGTAGATCAATGAGATATGCACATGATTATAGCAAAGCCGGAGTCATAGCCTTCTTATAAGTATAGTTAAACTGACATCTATTTTTTTTCAGATAAATATAATAACATTTAAAAAACGATAATGCTGATCATATTTAACAATGACATACATTTGGAATGATGATAGAAACTGTAAAAGACAAATGAAAAATAAAAAGTGTCGAAGCAAACAGGAATGCATACATAATTAGAACAAATGTAATAGAATGTAAAGAAAAACAAAGACTGGATGATATGGTAAACTAAACAAAAATACAGAGCAAAATAAACTTCTATAAAAGATAATGCATAGAACCAGAGGAAACCTTTAGCCACTGGAAATTCAGTGAAAATGGAAACCAAAAGGAGAAAAAAATCCTAATAAATGAAGGACTTGAAACTTCAATCCCTAGATCACAGAATCAAAGAACGGGTGCACGAGAACTAGAACAGTCATATGAAACGAAATTATAGAGCAGTATTACCCCTTGAAATCACCAGACAGATGAAATATAAAGAACTAATAAAGCAGCAAGAAAGTTGAAAGCATGTATAGACTATTCAACATTAGGGTCGAACATAGACCCACTGGTAACCCATATTTTCAATTTGGAAAAAAACAAAGGCACAAAAGATGACACAATGGGCATTTAAGCAGTCACACAGGAAATTTTTCAAATCTGAATAAGATTATAACTATTTGACCCAATACGAAACAAACTTGGTTTAGCTCACTACATTTTCACTGTGCCATCAATGAACTTGTGAATAGGATCTACATGGATGCCATTTGTATATTTAGTCCATGGTAAATAATTCACATTCGAATTACTAAGTACTTTATCAACACTGATACTGGTTTAAAATTTATCTAGCCACTCATCGGTGTTGCAAGTTAACCTAAACGGATCGATATTACGGGATGCCAGGCTTTAATTTGTAAGTTTGATAAGTTTGGAGCCATGTGGTGACATTTTTGAAGTGGCTATGATAACATTTACAAGTGACTGGATCTCTTTATATTTTGCACCAGTCCTCCGATTGTTACTGTTTGATCTAACATGAATTTAGATTCATCCATAATGACTTCCATTTTCTCTGTAGCTATGTCCATATATGCACACTTTTTTCTGTTCAGTAATCAAGCTTTTTAGTTTAATGCTTTTAATGAGTAGTTCGACCAGTTATTGACACTTCCAAACTGGTTACAATACTCAACAGCTGATCATGGGAAGTGTGACACACCAATTTAAACTTCGCGTCTTATTCACTTCATTCTGGAAACCGTCTGTCATTGATACAGTTTTCATGTGTTGTTTCTTCCAAATAGTCTTTGTTAAATTTGCAGAGGTAAGACCATCTTTTTTTTATTTCTTTTTTTGAACAACCCTTTACGACACGCTGTAGAGATCTTAAGTGATTTGATTTCTGCAAATTACGCTCAGTGTTTCCATGTTTCTGGACCCACATACCCATAAGTACCGAGCGTTGACTTGCTGTTTCACTAATCACGTTCCGAAAGTATAAGATTAGGCGAAAGTCATAACTTTCCATGTATCTATGATCTTCTGACAAGCCAATTTTAAACAGAAAGCAGATAGTCAATAAATTACCATGTAAACAACTGATTTATTTGGGAACGTGATTTTCAACTGAACGATATAATTATTTTATTCACGTTTGTATATTCAGTAAGTCTACATCACGAATGTGCCAGAATAATCTAATAAATGTTATCTTCGTTATTCAAAAGTTAAATATTTAAATTTAAAGTCCTTCTCTTTCTATCTAGGAGCTTTGATATGTCATCTAAGCCTTTAAGGAGAACTTTGTAAATTGTCATACAGTTTCGGTACATTGAAGTTGAATTACCAGTTGTATCTGAACCTAACAGGCATATTCCTTAATGCACTCTTGACTAGTTGACAACATAATGTTGTTGAGTTAGCAGATGTCCAGACAATAATCAGAACTATAGTACGTTGGTGGGTTGCTTGATATACCTACTTGAAACGGAAGGTATAGTTTGATACATTTAGAATTTAATTGGCCTGTTTGTCGGAAAATCTTAACAAGAGCCTTGGAGAATTATAATTAGGAATACATTGATTATATCGTGAAAATTAAAATACTAGTAAATTTAAAATCTAAAGAAACTTTTTATACAATACTTTTGAAGCTATTTAAATTTCACATTATTAACATCATTTATGTGTGTAATTTCTATCAATTTCTAAAGACTAGATAAGTATTAAATATTTAACACCTAATGTATTTTGCTGCATTTAGATGTCCCTTGAAATACGAAGTTTTATTTTTCGACTATTTTAATACACTTACGTTTACTGATTGAAGCAAACCGACACATTGTTATAACCTGTTGTTTGCATATTGTAATTTCGAATTCTTATGCCTTAAGACCATTTACAACGTAAAGTCCATCCAGTTCGACAAGATACCGTTCTTGCTTTTAGCAAAACTAGTGTATAGTATTTGTTTTATTATTTAAATGCATCAGTTCGGTATACGCATAATTTTAAAGATTAGTTTAAACAATTTAATTATATATTTGATTTAAGGACTTTTAAAATTAAACTAATACATTAGATTATTAAATTATTTAGCAGATTAATATGAAAACAAATAACAATTCGTCTCATATGATGCTTAAGGCAATTTTACCCTTGTTTGTTTGCCTATCATAAATTGAGTATTTAAAAATATTGAAAATATACAATTATACTACTGAAAATATGAATTTCTAATACATTCTGTCCGTTTTTCCGGACTTTTTCTTTTTGTAAACATAATGTTCAAAAATGATGGTTTATGGTTTTATTGTGTTATGAGAAATTGAAGCATGATTTATCATTTTCAGTAATTCATTGATTTATCAGCATTTAGAATAGTGCCTTGTAAGAGGAATTTTTAAATATTTGTCACATGCTTTATCCTTACAAATCCAGATTGATACATATTTAAGTTCCTGCGGATAATTTTGCTTGTATGTTTTTAAGAGGGTGCTAATTCTTGTTTAAAAGATAAGCTGTGTCTAATTTGGTGTGCGTTGTTTATTAGTCAATTCAATCATTTTGCCGTAAGTTGTCATAAACATTTCACTGTACAATTCGTGATATGTTTCGTCTCTTGCTACATTACATCCATCAGGTTTTACTTGGCTTCCTTGTTGTTTCTTGGTCTTTCGTTGTCATTAGTCTAATCATTTTTAAAATGTCAAAATTTTGAATTCATCATTCTCTAACAATTTACGATTGTCATTTGTTCCTGTATACTTGCATTTTTCGTCTTCCAAGTTTCTTTCCATTTTCCTAGAAACCAATTTCTGCAGCATCAGATGTTTTTCGCGTGATAATTTCAAGTTTATCCTCAAAAGAGTGCTCTATTATCTCTCAAACCTTTTCGTTTCATTGCATTTTTTATGGTAGAATTTTTTCATCTTGTAAAGGTACTTTCCCTGGCATTCTGTCTATCACTTAGACTCCCTCAATTACATGTCCATTTATTGTACCATTCATGTTGAAGATATTCTCTTTCTTGTAATTCCATTGTATATTCTCCAGTGCCTTAATTCCACCCTAGCTGTTCTTTACAAAACTCGTTACTAATGTTGTAGATTTGTCATTGTCTGCAATCAATACTGTATCATCTGCATATCTAATGTTTTGATGTTACTCCAATGCTGATTCTATTTATATCTACTACATTCTGAAACTATGGTATCATGAATAGTATTCCTACCTGTATTATAGCATGGCAAACTACTGGCGTATCTTGTCAAAATAACGACAGCGGTAAAATCGTTGAACGATTCCGTAAAGATGCAATTAGTCTGAATCCTGTTGTTGTAATATATCACTGTCAATATCTTCATTATAGTTGTACCTGCCTTTTTTAGTCTAAATAAATCTGAATGTCTGGAAATGCTGTGTGGTTATTTTGTGTCAAGTGTTTAAATATTGCTTTTCGAGATCTTAAGCTGTTTGAATATGTGGTTGATGTTTTAAAACTTTTTACCTTACCAAAATAATTATATATTCTCCTGTATTAAAACTTATTAGCCTAATACTTCTGTGTAGACAGGGTACTGCCTGAGGATTAAGGCCGCATGGCTTGAGCTGCGAACTTGAGGTTAATTTTATTTTGCTGGAAGAATAAAATCCTCACCTTACAGATTAAACCCTCTCAATGAATCCGGAATTCTAGCCATAGCAGCGATCTAATTAAATCTATTATTTAATTTTGGTTAAAAACACACAGGGATCTATATTAATAATTCAGAAATTGTTTCCAGTTCGACCCTAGCGAGCAATTTCCGTAACAATGTTATGCAAGATATCTTGATAGTTGTTCTACCCGGGGAATTTCCCCCCCCCTAGGGGGAATTTTAGGGTTTCCAGGGATGAAGAAAGCGATATTTCAAGAGGTAATAAGTACCGATTACTTGAATTGTTTTCATTCATCTTTGTTTGCAGTCTCATCCTTCTGATTCATTTTATAGGTTGATGACCCGGTGTCCCATCCTGGGATTATCAATCTTCTGTCTGTATGTTACATGGCTCGCCCAGCCTTGAAGGGAGTCTCATTTATTCTATAAGTAGTCTTTAGTCCCGTGCGACTGGCTGCTTCTGCACTGTCTGCTGTCCCTGACCGACCCAGTTACCAGTCCCTGGTGGGGGCATGCATTTATTAATCATTAAGTATCTATACTCCCTTCCCACTTGTCTGTCTGTCTAGTCTGTCCGACCCGGCCCGATTCGCCCAGGCCTGGGGGGAGCATCTCATTTAATTCATATAAGTAGTCATATAAGTTCATCGTTCGCTGTCCTGTCTGTCTGTCTGTCTTCTGATGTCCTGTCTGTCTGCTCGTCGTCGCCCGTCCGTTAAAATTAGATATTTAAAGAAAGATGATTATTAGAAATATGATTGAAGAGTCTTCAAAACCCTGATCATAGCTTCCCGACTAGTTCGGTAGTCTGTCTATCTGAGTCTGTCCCGACCGGGTTCACACCTGCTGGGGACTCCTTAATTCATTAAGAGCATTAATTCCCGTTCCATCTGTCTGTCTGTTGTCTGCTGACTGACCCGGCCCGGCTTCGCCCAGGCCCTGGCTGGATCTGTCGTGTCTGTCTGTCTTCTATTTCTGTCTATACTGGCTTGATCTACATGCTCAAAAGTTATGCCCTTGTTTTATATTTTCTAGTCAGTCATGTAAGTACATTAATTTTATAAGTAATAGCTGATAGCTGATAGATAAACTAGACATTGTTCACTGGTTAAAAGTGGGAGATCTCATCTGTTACTTCGGAACGCTAAAGAACGACCCCTCACCATATCCATCGCTTTTATTTATAAGTCACCCACAAATCACGTTTTTGGATGCGAGCCTGTTTTAAATTCTTACCTTCATTTACGTATCTGTCTGCTGCGGCTTTTTGGTCTATATAAGGGGTGCATTCTTAAAATCTGGTATGGGCCTGGTCATTTTGATGTCTGGTGGGGTGCGTTCTAAATATGGTGAAGGGGGGCACGGCAAAAATGGTAGAGAATTAGAACATGTTTAGATCATTCTAAACTTGTGTGGTATTCAAAGCTGTTCTGGATTTCTTCTTATCGTGTATCTGTTCTATGTCTGTCCAACGCAAGCCTGATAGTCACCGGCGGTCACCTCAGTAACCACTAGAGTTCAATATTGATTTTAGATGAGACTTAACTCCGCTGTTATCAGAATGACGTTTTCTACCCGCCCAACCTCGCCACCCTTAAGATCAGAGCCCTCTACTTTTTACACCTCTCAAGCCACGCCCTTAGGATATAAAGTAGCCCCAAACTCATGCACCCCTGTTTGATATTCTAGCCAGTTTTCTGTGGTTGGTGCATTACATTACTACGAAGTGTATAGCGAGGATTACATTAGCCTAGTATGGTGCAGCGGCATAGAATGTTAGATATGCATCATATTGCAGTTAAATTCAGCGAAGGAAAATTAAGTTCGTCGACACGACATGCACACACGCATACATATAACACAGACCCAAACGCAGCGACTCACACCCAGGTTTCATGCAGTTATTTACAGTCGACAATTTTTAAGTTCGTACAGGGGACATGGTGTATAGCACAAGATGACCTTCAATAGCACGGCACTGCAACGAGAAACTCTTGAGTATGACGTCGGAAGGATATTAATTTCCTAGGCGCGCAGTTCGCAGCAGTACGACCCAACAACCATGCCTAACAGTGCAGCTCTACATTAGGATCATTACAGTTATGGTCAGGAGGAAAATATTTATTTCTCTCACGCCACCTACCACACACCACCATGCCTAAACCCCAGGTACGGCCCACCCAGAGCTACTATTGCAGTTAACGTCAGGGAGATAATTTAGTTTGTAGAGCCCCATGCTCGAGCATCACACACACACGCGACCACCGCACACACACGCACTACAAGCCATACAGGGCCTTACTAAACACACTAACTTGCCCAGAAGCTCACAAGATGGGGCCTTGCGTGATTCCGTAATTGTGTCTCAGTTCACCGTGCACATCTTGGTTTGATTGATCTCGTAAAGATAGTCAGGTTAGGTAGATATACCGCACGCTTACGAATGGCAATGAACGCGTTGATACATTAGATAGGATGAACGGCAGACAATCAGCACCGGAGCAAGGGTTTGGACTTCCACATCGTTCAAGAGTCATGAGTCGTGTAGCGCAAAATATTTAAGTTCTACAGGACATGCGTGCGCAGCCCCCAAACACTGCACCAATGTCCCACTCATACACGCTAAACTCATGATACAGCATTCACAGAATTTAATTCCTAGGTTGAATAGGTTTTTGCTTCATCAATCAGACACACTTCACATACAAAAAATTGCTACATTTTTAACACCACTTAACAGTTAAACTAAAGGGAAGTTACTATTTAATTATTACCATGCCGTACTACGTAACGCCAACCACCCTCGCGGGCGGTTACTCCGGAAGGATATCGGCTGCAGTTTAGGTCAGCGAGGTAATGATTTAGTTTCTAGGTCTGACAGCGCCGGTGAAACGCAGGCAGTCACCACACACAGAACACAAACACACACACGACACAGATTCCTCGTTAGACATCCTGCAAATTCCATAACACGCAATAGGAGACATTATCTGGTTGGTATTGAATGTATTGTACTGTTATTTATTCTTTAACTGGCTTAACGTTAAGTTAGACTTATATTTATAGTATTAGCAACTTATGTTCACTTAGACCGTTTATCAATTACTAAGTATGCCATAATAGACTGAACCGTTATATTTAGTAGGCTTAATTTTAAATATGAATGCTTTCAATGTATTAACTGAGCCGTAACCATTTAATATACGCCACGAATAGACAATGACAGCAAGTCACGTATACGTTGTTATGCCTACTTGAGTTAGCATTAAGATTGGTGAAGAGATTTATATATAGTTATGCTTTAGTTAATAAGACTTTTTATAATCTAGAAATACATTTTGCAAATTATTTTACTGCAGACTTATTTAACATTTAACGGTTTCCCTCTTGCATGATTCCCTGCCGTAACATGTAATCGAGTAACGCTCAGTGGGCATTTTATCCCTTAAAGTCGTTGACTGGCAGATAGGATCGGCCCTTAGGGTGGTCTTGGTAATGAGAGTTGTTTCTGGTAGACAGAGGAGTTTACCAAGGAGTTACAAAAAAGAGAAGAAAGGACGAAGATTACTCTGATAATGTACCTGTGCAAGTCCATTACGGTCAATTGAGAGCAAAATAATGGTCAGCAAGGAATACTTTATCTCTTTAAAGGCGTTTTGGTTTAATGGTATACTTGTTAATTATTTTACAATTATTCTTTATTTGAATTAATTTTATATTCCTTATATACTTGCTATCACATAGTTAATTTACTATGCTTATTTTAAGTTAACTTTTATGAAATGCTAGTTCTAATATATGATAATCTGTTTCATTTTAAAGATTTTCACCACTCGCTTAGAGATGATACATGGGTATAATTCTACCTAATAACTTCTGTGTGGAAAGTTTATATCATCAACTATGTCTGGATACTCGAGGTAACTCGAGTGATTTAATAAATTATGTTTCCAGTCTGTCATATTGACCTCGGTCTTCCTCATCGAGGTGTTCGATATCTACATGACTGGCGCTCGATCACACCACGTGCTAGGTCACCTACCCTCTCAAGACATGTATTTTATGGGACTCGAACCCGCCCCGTCGCCGGCGCCGCACCATTGCCGCAGACCCACCCTCGAGAGACACCGGAAGTGACAACAGGAAGTAGTCAACAGGCAGTAGTCAACAGGACAATCGGAATTAACCCAAGATAATACCCGCCAATTTTTTTAACATGTGGTCCGTGTTCAATCTGGAGCTATACTCTTCTTATAGTAAAACATTACGTCATCAAATCATAATAGAAAAAGACCAGATTCTACATGTATGGACAGATTATGTGAAACACCTTTATGAGATAACAGAGACGAACAGTATGATATTAGATTTAATAATGAAGGACCGCCAATTTTGGAGATGGAGGTTCGAAATGTCCTTAAGCATATGAAAGCTGGCATGGCCCCCGGTGCAGATAACATCACAACAGAAATGATTAAAGCTTTAGAAGAATTTGGACTAGAGCAAGTCACCAGACTGCTGAACACATTATATGATACTGGAGATATACCTCCTGAATTATGTAACTCTGTATTTATTGCAATCCCAAAGAAATCAGGAACCTTGGAATGTAATTAACATAGAACAATTAGTATAATGAGTCACATCACAAAGATTTTGCAAAGAATTATCATGCAAAGAGTGAGGAAGAAGATACAACCAGAAATAGGGGAAGAACAATACGGGTTTGTAGAAGGAAAGGGTACAGTAAATGCTGTGTATATGCTGCGAACAGTTATTGAACATGCTATAGAAGTAAACAAGGATATACATCTTTGCTTTATTTACTATACAAAGGCTTTTGATAGAGTTATACATGTCAGCATGATGGATATGCTTGCAGATCTACAAATTGATGGGAAAGACAATAGACTTATAAAAAACATATATTGGAAACAACAAGCTGCAATAAGGATTGATAATGAAGTGGGACAGTATCTGCCAATTAAGAGAGGTGTTAGGCAGGGATGTGTAATGTCTCCAGATCTTTTTTCCCTATACAGTGAAAATATTTTCAGAAATGTAGAGGATATAAATGGAATCAGCACTGGAGGACGAAACATCAATAACATTAGATATGCAGATGATACAGTATTAATTGCAGACAATGCGCAGGACCTGCAACAATTAGTAGATACTGTTGTTGTACACAGTGAGCAACTGGGGTTAGAATTACATTGTAAAAAGACTCAGGTTATTGTCGTCACTAGGAAGGAAGAAGTGCCACAATGTAATATACAAGTAAATAGAAATATTCTTCAACAAGTGAATCGGTACAATTATCTTGGAACAGTCATAACATCTGATGGGAGATGCCTTGAAGAGATTAGAACAAGAATCGCCATGGCGAAAGTAGCCTTTAGCAAGATGAAAAACATTCTGACCAATAAAAAGATGTCAATTGAAACGAGAAAAAGAGTGTTGAGGGGATATATAGAGCCTGTTCTTTTGTATGGATGTGAAACTTGGACAATGAGCAGTCAAGCTGAAAAACATCTGATGGCTGCAGAAATGTGGTTTCTGAGGAAAATGCAAAGAATACCTTGGACAGACAGAAAAACCAATGACCAAGTACTACAGGAGACAAATGAACATCGTAAACTGATTAGAGAAATTAGACGTAGACAGTAAAAACATTTTGGACATGTTATGAGAAGAAATGGATTGGAGAACTTAGTGACAACTGGCAAGATCGAAGGGACCAGACCAAGAGGAAGACGGAGAGGAAAATACCTGGATGGCTTGGCCACATGGCATGGACGAGACAGGAACACTGAGCTGATCCACGACACTGGTGATCGAGTCAAATGGCGAGTCATGACCACCCACGCTTTCCGGCATGGCACATGATTGATTGATTGATGACGTATTGCTCCAGATTTCCTCATCCATGAGGACCTGACATACTACTGAGAGCAAACCTAAAGAAAGACTAAAATTAGCTGCGCTGTGTAACAAACCAACATTGTGCATGGTTTGTTCCAGCCCCTTTCTGTGTCTAGGTCTTCTCTTCCTTCCAGCAGTGTTACCATCCCCTTTTGATGAAAACGCACCAAAATCGACCACACAAAAAAAGCACCAAAAAGCAACAAATATTTTTGGAAAGCACAAAAAAAAGCACCAACTGTTTTTATTACAAATGTAACAAGGTTACACATGATAATTTATTATTATCAATGAATATTAGAATAAAGTTTATTCCAGTTCCGCCAAATCCCAATCAGAACTACTCTCAAGACAAAAAAGCACTAAACTGCAATAATATATTTTGGGAAAGCACTAGATCAAGCACTGGCGGTATTAATTCACAATGTTATAAAGTAGACATTTTAATTTATTATCACTGAATATTAGAAAGAAGTTTATTCCAGATCTGCCAAATCCCAGTCAGACAACTACACTTCAGTTTCTACAGCTATCTCCTGCTGTGCTTGCTCCTGTGACGATGATGATGAACCACTGTTTATTGCCTTCATCGACCTCACAAAGGCATTTGATTTGGTCAGTCGTGAAGGTCTGTTCAAGGTACCCAAGAAGATTGGCTGCCCGCCAACTCTTCTGTCCATTGTGGATTCGTTCCACACAGGCATAAAGGTATAATAATAAGTTTGATGGTGCAACTTCTGTAGAGTTTGAAATCAAGAGTGGAGTTAAGCAAGGTTGTGTACTAGCTCCCACCCTCTTTGGAATATAGTTTTCACTTCCACTGAAATATGCCTTTCGTGATCAGGATGGTGGTATATACATTCACTCACGCTCAGATGGCGGCCTCTACAATGCTCAGACATTGAAGGCCAAGACCAAAATTAGGAGGGTACTGATCAGAGAGTTGCTTTTTACAGGTGATGCTGCAGTTACTACCCACTCTGACGAAGAATTACAATGCTTGTTCTGAATTTGGTTTAACAATTAGCAAAAAGAAGACACATATTATGTCACAAGGTGCACATGGGGTACCATCAATCTTTATTGATGACGCCGAACTAGAGATGGTAGACCATTTTGCATATCTAGGATCAGTGGTAAATACCAAATTATCCCTAGATCAGGAAATCAACATCCGGATTGGTAAGGCAGCAACAACAATGAACAGGTTAAGAAAACGGCTGGGAGAACAGGAAGCTTACTGCCAAACAAAAGTCCTTGTCTATTAAGCCTGTGTCCTAAGTACTCTTCTTTATGGCAGTGAAGCCTGGACAACTTACTCACACCAAGAGAAACGTTTAAACAGCTTTCATATGCGGTGTCTGCGAAGAATTCTTGGTAGTAAGTTGCAAGACAAAATCACAAATACTGAAGTATTGGAAAGATCAGGTTGTATGACGGTTTAATCCATGTTCAGTCTTCGTCGACTTAGATGGATAGGACATCTTAGGAGGATGGATTATGGTAGAATACCAAAGGACATCTTTTTTTTTGGTGAATTACAGATGGGTAAGAGATTTCAGGGTCGGCCTCTAGTACGATACAAAGATGTGTGTAAGCGGGACATGATTGATACAGGCATTGATAATGCACATTGGGAGCAATTCGCCGCTGAACATGTTGCATGGAGGGCAAACATCGGAAATGGAGTAAAGACAAAGGAGAACATTATTACAGATAAGTCACACGCCGAGCGTATGAGTCGTAAGATGGTGCATGATGGTGGAAATGACCACGTGTTCACATGCACCCACTGTGGACGAACATTTACAGTGAGAATTGGCCTTATCAGTCACATTCGCCATCGCCATGGTTAATAGTTATTATGCCTTGTTGAAGCACAAACTTTCGTCTGTCACGACGACAAGGTGCTGATGATGTTGATGTGATGATGATGATGATGATTGAAAGAAACGTGAACATGCCTCCTGTGATCCAATTTTTCGTAGAATATCATTTGGTAGTTTATAATCATGGCAGTATTTGCCATATCTTTTCATTTTATATATAATAGTCAAAACAGCTGTCAAACTATTGATGCTCAGACTGTTCCGCAATTTTGATTTTATAACTCCCATCTGACTGAAAATACGCTCCACGTCCGCATTACAATTAGGTAACATGAGCACATTTAAAGCTAAATCTACAAGATCTTGGAAAGGATGTTCACCGGTGGCATCCCTGTATGAGGCTATTTCTGCCCACAATCCAAGTGTGTCAGAGGTCTGTGTTTTTCCCCAGGAATAGCAATCTTTGAACTAATAGAATCAGTGAGTTGGACAAGATCCCTGAGTAGTTTTGTTGGATTCTGTATATCTGCTTCGAATTTCTTATTCACACTTTGAACTTCTCCGAGAATATGCTTGAGAAATATGAGATACACATAGTTTTTCATGTCGCTAAACATAGAATTTAGATGTTTACTCCCTCGCTTCAGTTCAAATTCGGCTTTTTAGTGTTCTCAAAATGAGTTTTAATGTAATTTTTACCCACCCCAAAAAAGCACCAAAAGGAACCCCCAAAATATTGTGAAGCACCAAATTCGCGCGGCCGCGCTAATTGTAACATTGTGGCACTAAATAACTTGAAAAAGGACTAACTTTTGTGCTAAAACCGTCAAAATGACAACACTGCCTTCCCGCCTTGTTTGTCAACTTTGTATTATGAGATTTGGCCTTTAACATACCAGACAAAAACTTTATTGGAATTGCTGAAAAATGATAAAACATTTGATGAAATATCGAGGCGATATAGAAATATTACTTATATAATTTTCAAATATTTAAAATAAAGCCATCAAGTTTACACAAACTTTAAAATAATTTTAAATTATTATCAATTTATTTATGAGGAAAATAATTGAGACCAATAACTATGACAATTTTATTTTAAAATGTTAAGACACATACTAAATTTTTTAAACGATATAATATATTTATGATGATTTGCATAGTGTCCCTTGAAGCTCAGTAATGTTGTTATGACCCTTACCATTATTTTAATTACATGTCTTCAGATTAATGTGGTTTCGTACAAAACAGTATGTATTTATTTACAAGGTGCATTGTGTGTTTTCCTTTACATTTGCAAATACAACAAGACACCAGATGTCAACTACAGCAAGATTCTCTAAATGTCTCTGTAATGACCGCATACTATTTGTTATTACGGAACGACAAATGTAGCCATTATTCATATCTATAAATTGTTGTTCCAAATTGCAATTCCAAAGAAAACTTAGTGTATCCCTTAGAATTGCAGATTTGGATTCTTCAATTCAATAGATGGACGGAAATTAATGTGTAAACATGTTGAATGTTTTATATGATATAAGGTTTTCATACGGAATTGTCCAAAGTTCATAGATTATTTTTAATTTTTAATTTTTTTTTTTTCAATAAGGGTTCACGGTTACCCAGGGGGTCAGAGCCATCCCATCGGGTTCCATGTCCCAGTGTGCCATTCGGATGATCGCCTCTGCATGTGGCCCTGGTAAGATCAAATGCAGATACTACACATTGATTATAGCCAAATGGCCGAGAAGTCATATCCATTCTTTTATAAAGATATATGGTCTGAAACTGACCCATCATATTTTTGTTTTCCAGAATGAAATAATAATAACAATATTAAAAAACCGCGATAATTGCATGAATCATATGTTAAGTAAAGGACATAACAATTTAGTGGAACACAGATGTAAAGAAAGCTGTAAAAGACAAAAAGGAAAAATAAAAAGTGGTCGAAGAGCAAACAGGAATGCGATTACATAGAATATAGAATAGCTAGAAGACATGTGAATAGAATAGTAAAGAGAGAAAAACAAAAAGACTGGGAGGAGTATGGATAAACTCTAAACAAAAACTACAAGGAGGCAACAAGAAACTTCTATAAAAAGATAAGTGCACTGAGAACCAGAGGAGAACCCTTTGACCCACTTGAAATAATTAACAGTGAAAATGGAGAACCAATAAGTGAGCAAAAACAAATCCTAATAAGATGGAAACAGTACTTCGAACAACTTCTCAACATCCCATCAGATGTCACAGGAATTCAAGAAACCGACACGGGTGCCACCGAAGAACTAGAACCAGTCATACTGAAAGAGAAAATTATAGAAGCCATCAGATTAGCCCCATTGAAGAAATCACCAGGACAAGATGAAATACCAAATGAACTAATTAAAGCAGCAAGATAAGTATGAACAGCATGGTTACATAGACTATTCAACCATGTTTGGGTCGAACAATAGACACCACAAGACTGGGGAAACGCCATAATTGTTCCAATTTGGAAAAAAACAAAGGCAGCAAAAGAGATTGCACACAATACTGGGGCATTTGACTGTTGAGTCACACAGGGAAAATATTTTGCAAAATTCTTGAGATAAGATTACGAACTATTATAGAACCCCAGATAAGCGAAACACAATTTGGATTTAGCTTCACTTACTATTTTCACTGTCCCATCTAATGGAACGTTGGTGAATAGGGAGGCTATATCCATGGATGCCATGTGTTTATTATTTATGTCCATAGTATCCAATAATTCCACCAGTTCGAATGTATCTCTAAGTAGCTTTGGATCAAACGACTGTCGTACTGGCTTTAAAATTTCAGCTAGCCATCTCGCCATCCGGTGTTGTGCAGAGTTAACCATAAACAGTATCGGTCTTAGCGGGATGCCAGGCTTGTGAAGTTTGAGTAGACCGTACTTTTGAGAAGTTTGGGAGCCATGTGATGTGAGCATTTTTGCAGTGGCCTCACTGATAATCCCTCATTTACAAGTGACTGGATCTCTTTACTCATTTTTGCATCCAGGTCCTCCGATTTGTCTACTGTTTGATCTAACATGAATTTAGATTCATCCCATAATATGACTTCCATTTTACTCTGTAGTCTGACATGTCCATTAATACTGCACCACTTTCTTTGTCTGGTTTCAGTAATACAAGCGTTTTGTTAGCCTTTAATGCTTTTAATGCAGTTAGGTTACAGACCAGGATTATTGAACACATTCCAAACTGGGTTGACAAGAAACTACACACAAGCGATGGAATCATGGGAAGTGTGACACACCACAATTATAAACTTCCGGCGTCGTCTATTGCACGTCATGTCTTGGAAACCGATCATGTCATTGATAGAGACAGCGCTTTTCGTGTGTTGTTTCATTCACAAAATAGTCGTTTGTTAAAGTTTGCAGAAGCGATAATGATCCATCTTTTTTTTTTTTTTTTTTTTTTTTTTTTTTTTTTGACATATCCTTTACAGGACATCGCTGTCAACACCAGCATCTTTAAGCTGTATGTTGATTTCTTGGCAAGATTACGCTCAGTAGTTTGCCATTGCTTTCTGAGCGGCCGGCTCACATACCCCGTAAGTTACCGATGCGATTCGAACCACTGCTGATTCTCACCGTCATCACGTTACCGACGAGAGTATACGAGATTACGGAGAAAAGTCATAAGCTCTAAGCCACGAAGCCGGCAATGATCCATCTGCACAAGCCAATTTTGTGCAAACAGAAAGACATGATAGTCAATTTAAAATTACCATGGTAAACAACTGATATTACTGTGTGAACATGTGTATATTTCAACTTGAACGATGAATATAATTATTTTATTCTACGTTGTGTGATATGTGCAGTAAGTACCTGACGAGATGCAGCGAAATGTGCCAGGCAATAAATCGTAATATATATGGTTTGTGCCTTCGTTATTCAAAAGTTTAAATATTTAAATTTAAAGTCAGCCTGTCTCTTTCTATCTCTAGGAGCTCTTGTGATATGTCTATCTCAAGGCCTGTTAAGGAGAACTTTGTAAATTGTCATACACGGCTTTCGGTGCCTCTGTTGACAGTTGAAATTACCACCTAGTTGAAACCTCGAACCTATACAGGTCGATGATTCCCTTAGAAGGCACACCACCTTGACCAGTTAAGGCACTAACAATAAATGGTGATGTTGAGTTAGCAGATGTCCCAGAACCAATAATCGAGCAAACTATAGTACCAGTCTGGTGTGGTTGCTTGAATACGTAGCCGTCCCTTGAAACGGCAAGTGTAGTAATATTGCGATACATATCGAGAACTTTAAATTTGGCCTGTTTCAGACCGGACAAAAATTCTTAACCAAAGAAGCCCTTGGAGAATGCAATCAATAAGAGAATACATTGAATGTATAATCGAGGAAAATTAAAATACTCAGTTATAAAATTCTCAAATATCTAAAAGAAAGACCTTATTTATACAAAACTTTTGAAAACTATTTAAAATTATTATCACATTATTCATATATCATTTATGTGTGGATAATTTCTATAACAATTTTGTAAAAAGACTAGATAAGTACTACAATTATTTACATCACCTAATGTATTTATGCTGCATTTAGTAATGTCCCTTGAAATACTATTAAGTTGTTATGTCTCTTTCGACTATTTTAATTACATGTCTACCGTTTAACTGATTGACAGCCAGAAACCGATACATCAGCTTGGTATAAACTGCGTTGTTTGCATCATTTCTCTAATTTTCCGCAATTCTTAGTGCCTTGAAATGACCATTTACACACGTAAGAAAGCGCCCATCGACCAGTGTCAGACAAGATGCGCGGATTCATTGCTTTTTTTAGGACAAAACGAGTGTTTTAGTAGTTTGTTTTGATTATTTAAGAAATGACAACAGCTTCTGGTTCACAACCGCATAGATTTTCATAAGATTAGCGTTTTAAACAATTTTAGATTATAGTTATTTTGATTTAAAGGACTTTGTGAAAGATTATAAAACTAATACCACCTGTAGTATTTAATTAAATTATTTAGCAGACGGTAATATGGAAAACAACACTAACAGCGAAGGTTCGTCGTCATATGATGCTCTAACGGCCACACTTTTACCCCTATGTTTGCTTTGCCTATCATATATTGGAGTATTTAAATAATTAAATTGAAAATAATAATAATTATAACTAACTAGAAAATATTGTAAATATTGTTTCTCAATACATCTCTGCTCCGTTTTTCCGGACTTTTTCCATTTTGTGTAAAAATGAATTGCTTCAAAATATGATGGTTTTATTGTGTTTTATTGGTGTTATGGAGCAGATATTTGTGAAGACAAGTGAATTTATCATTATTCAGTGAAATTCATTGGATTATCATCAGCGATTGAGAAGTAGTGCCTTGGTAAGAGGAATTTTTTAAATATTTGTCATCATGCCTTTACTCCCCTTACAAAATCCAAATCTGAGAGTACAAAATTTAAGTCTCCTGCAAGGATAACATTTTGTCCTCTGTATGTTTGTGTAAGAAGGGTGTCTAATTCTTGTTTGTAAAAAAAAATAAGCTGATGATTGTAATTTGGTGGTGCGTGTGTTTACTTCAATCAATCAATCAATCATGTGCTATGCCGGTAAGCGTGGGTGGTCATGACAAGCCATTTCACTCGATCACCAGAGTCGTGGATCAGCTCAGTGTTCCTGTCTCTTCCATACCATGTGACCAAGCCATCCAGGTGTTTTCCTCTAGGTCTTCCTCTTGGTCTGTTCTCTTCGATCTTGCCAGTTGTCATTAAGTTCTCCAATCCATTTCTTCTCATAACATGTCCAAAAAATTTTGACTGTCTACGTCTAATTTCTCTAATCAATTTACGATTGTCATTTGTCTCCTGTAGTACTTGGTCATTGGTTTTTCTGTCTGTCCAAGGTATTCTTTGCATTTTCCTCAGAAACCACATTTCTGCAGCCATCAGATGTTTTTCGGCGTGACTGCACATTGTCCAAGTTTCACATCCATACAAAAGAACATGCTCTATGTATCCTCTCAACACTCTTTTTCTCGTTTCAATTGACATCTTTTTATTGGTCAGAATGTTTTTCATCTTGCTAAAGGCTACTTTCGCCATGGCGATTCTTGTTCTAATCACTTCAAGACATCTCCCATCAGATGTTACGACTGTTCCGAGATAATTGTACCGATTCACTTGTTGAAGAATATTCTCATTTACTTGTATATTACATTGTAGTACTTCGTTCTTCCTAGTGACGACCAATTTAATTCCAACCCCAGCTGTTCACTGTGTACAACAACTGCGTCTACTAATTGTTGTAGATCTTGTGCATTGTCTGCAATCAATACTGTATCATCTGCATATCTAATGTTATTGATGTTTCATCCTCCAATGCTGATTCTATTTATATCTACTACATTTCTGAAACTATGGTATATGCATGAATAGTATTTCCTACCTGTATTATAAGCAATGGCAAACTACTGAGCGTAATCTTGTCAAGAAATCAACGACAGCGGTAAAATGCTGGTGTTGACAGCGATGTCCTGTAAAGATGCAGATTAGTCGCTGATCATCCGTGTGTGTTGTAATAATATCCCACCTGTCTGATATCTGCAGTATAGTTGTACCTGACCCGATTTTGTGTAGCCTAAACTAAAGCATGAATGTCTGAGAAATAGCTGTGTGGTTATTTACTGTGCCAAAGTGTTTAAATATGTGTTTGTTTCTTGTAGTTCTATAAAGTCTGGTTTGTGTTTGCGTGTGGGTGTGATGATGTGTTGTAACTTTTTACCTATACCAAAATAATTTATATATAATTACGTCACTGTCATTAAAAACTCTCATTTACTGCCTATAGTACCTTGCTGTGTAGGACAGGGGGTACTGAGCCTGAGGAATTAAGGCCGCATGGCTAGTGGAGTCGCCGCGAACTGTGCAGGTTAGAATTTTCATTTTGCCCTGGAAAGAAAAAAAAACTCCACACCTTACCGAGGATTCAAACCCGGGTCTTCCAAATGAGAGCCCGGAATTCTAGCCACTAGGCCAGCCGATCCCCTAATTAAATCACTATTCATTGTAATTTTGGTTAAAAACACACAAATGGGATATAATTATTAGATAATTCGTACACAAAGTTGTTTCCCACGATCGATACGTCTAGGCGAGCAAGTTTTCCAGTAACAAATGTTTATGCAAGAGGATCTTCTAGATCAGTGGTTCTCAACCGGTGGGGAATTTCCCCCCCCCCCCCTCCAAGGGGGAATTTTAGGGTTTCCAGGGGAGGGGGGAATGACGATCATTTCAAGATCGCGTTAATACAAGAACCGATTACTTGATATTGTTTTTCCCTTCATACTTTACAGTTATGCACGTCTCATCCTTCTAAAATTCATTTTATAAAGTACTAGATGACCCGGCCCGGCTTCGCCCAGGCCCTGGCGGCGATCTATCTATCTATCTGTCTGTCTGTCTGTCTGACATGGCTTCGCCCAGCCCCTGGAGGGGAGCATCTCATTTAATTCATATAAGTAGTCATATAAGCTCCCGTTCCCGACTATCTGTCTGTCTGTCTGTCTATCTGTCTGTCTGTCTCTCTGACCCGACCCGGCTTCACCCAGTCCCTGGTGGGGAGCATCTCATTTATTTAATTCATATAAGTAGTCATATAAGCTCCCGTTCCCGACTATCTGTCTGTCTGTCTATCTGTCTGTCCGACCCGGCCCGACTTCGCCCAGGCCCTGGTGGGGAGCATCTCATTTAATTCATATAAGTAGTCATATAAGTTCGCGATCTGTCTGTCTGTCTGTCTGTCTGTCTGTCTGTCTGTCTGTCTGTCTGTCTGTCTGTCTGTCTGTCTGTCTATGTTCGGCCCGTTCCCGTTAAAAATATAGATAGAATAGAAGAATAGATAGATTGATAGTAGAAAATATGATTGGAAGAGATCTATCAAAAGTAAACTTGTAGTCATATAAGCTCCCGTTCCCGACTATCTATCTGTCTGTATGTCTGTCTATCTGTCTGTCTGACCCGGCCCGGCTTCACCCAGTCCCTGCTGGGGAGCATCTCATTTAATTCATATAAGTAGTCATATAAGTTCCCGTTCCCGACTGTCTGTCTGTCTGTCTGTCTGTCTGTCTGTCTGTCTGTCTGACCCGGCCCGGCTTCGCCCAGGCCCTGGCATGGATCTGTCTGTCTGTCTGTCTGTCTATCTATGTATCTATCTATAGCCAGGGGACTTAAGATATAACAATGCTACAAAAAGTTATGTCCCTTGTTTTATATTTTCTTATGTTCAGTCATGTAATTACAAAATTAAATTTTAGTAAGGTAATAGCTGATAGCTGATAGATAAAACTATGACAGTTGGTTGCACTGGAATTAGAAGAAGTGTAGAAAATTTCATCTCAATCGGATGGACCGTTCGCGAACGCATAAAGAACGGACCCACATACATACATATACACATCGCCTTTTATATATATAGAAGTAGACCCACAAATCACGTTTTATGTGGATGTCTAGACCTGTTTTAACATATTTACCTTCCATTTTTACGTATACTGTGTAGGCGTGGTGGGATTTTTAGGTAGTAAATATGAAAGGGGGGGATGACATTCTTAAAATATGGTGAAGGGGGGCACGGGCCAAATTTTTGATAGGAAGGGGGGGGGGGGGAATGACGTTCTGAAATTATGGTGAAGGGGGGCACGGGCCAAACAAGGTTGAGAAGTTGAGAACCACTGTTCTAGATCATCGTTCTTATCACTTGTGTCGGTGTCTACAAAAAGACTGGTATGCTGGATGTGTCTTCTTTATCGTGTATCTGTTTCTATGTTCACCCCAAACGACATAGCCCCGTGATGAGTCACCCAGGCGGTCACCCTCAGATAAGCCACCTATGAGTTCAATCTTTAGACTTTTAGATGAGACTTAACCTCCGGCTGTTATCAAGGAATGGACGTATTTATCTACCCACCCAACCACTCGACCACCCCTTAACAATGATAAGAAGCACCTACCTACCCTTCTTACACCCACTCCACAGCCACTCCCCCCATTCGGCGGAATAATACTGTAGCCCCATCACACCCGTGCGACGCCCTGTTTGATATCTCGTAGCCAGTGAGTCTGTGGTCTGGGTGGCATTACATAAACGACCTGGAGCAGTGTCATATGTGAACGGATGTGACCATTAGCCATAGGTGATCGGGTGCAGCACCAGCCAGTGAGCATGTGTTATGGTTTTCGCATTACCATCATTGCAGTTATAGATGTCAGGCGAAGGAAAATATTTAAGTTTCGTTCGAGCACGCACATGCGCACACACACACACACACACACACACACACACGCACACACCCACACACGCCCAAGCACGCACTCACACACGCAAGGGACATCATTGCAGTTATAGATGTCAGGCGAAGCAAAATATTTAAGTTTCGTACAAGCGCGGACATGCGTGTGCACGCAGCCACCCACACAATCGCACCCACACATACAGCCCACGCACGCACTCACACACGCAAGAAACATCATTGCAGTTATAGACGTCAGGCAAAGGAACATATTTAAATTTCCTACGCGCGCGCAGATTCGCGCGCACATACGACCACACACCAACGCATGCCTACACACACGCACGCAGGCATGCGCTCACACACGTAAGAGACATCATTACAGTTATAGACGTCAGGCGAAGGAAAATATTTAAATTTCCTACGTGCACGCACACACTACCACACACCCACGCATGCCTACACACTCGCGCGCAGGTACGCGCTCACACACGCAGGAGATATTATTGCAGTTATAGACGTCAGGCGAAGGAAAATATTTAAGTTTCGTACGAGCGCGCACATGCGCGCGCACGCACACACACACACACGCGCGCACCCAAACACACACACACGCACTCACACACACGCACATGACACGGGTGCCGTTCGTTCAGAAAAACAACTGCAAACTTGCCCAGGAAGCACGACACAGAATGGTGGGGCTGACTGTGATGTCCCGTAATTGATATGTATTAGTGTTGACCGTTCTATACATACTATGCGTTAGACTTGACTGCAATATGTAAAAGATAGACAGTTATATTTACGAGTCATGACCGCCCACGCTTACCGATATGGCACATGATGACGCCGTTGATACCATTAGATGAGGATGAATGGCCAGACAATCAGCTACCTAGGAGTAAGAGGTGTTTAGGACATAGGCCACATTCGTTCAAAATGACATGAGAGCGCTTTACACCGCTATATTTTAATGCGTTGCCGACGTATTAAAAATAGACATGATCGCCCTACGCAAGTCGACCTGGGAAACGATGCTGTTCTTCGCTTATATGTGTTGCTTATAGTCTACTTGGAGGTATAGACGATTTCACAGTGTATATTTGGTCGAAGTAGATTTATATATAGGTTTTTGCTTTAATTCAATCAGAAGAACTATATTTACGGAACATAGAAATACATATTTGTGCTAAATTTTATTTTAATCTGCCGACTTAACTTTACCATACTTAAACGGCAGATTTCCCTCTCTTGCATGACTGACCACTGCGCGGTAACTGAAATGTGTATGGATTAAGTGCTTTTTTCGTGGTGAAATGGAGTTCGGGCCGTGCAACGGAGTTCGTGCACGCGCGTCCGGTCTTCTTTCGGCGTATCATCGGCGCCCGGTGGCGATAGTTAAGCCTAACATGACGGCCAGACGACCAGCTAGGACACAACGTGGTAAGAGGGCGGGCGCGCGCAGAAGGCGCTTAAAATGTGACAGATTGGGTATCGGAAATGTTCGAGTACTGTACTGGAACTGTGCATCATTTAGTCAACGCCGACCCATTCTTGAAAAACTACTCTACGGAAACGATATTGTAGTCTTGCAAGAAACACAGCTCACCGACGGAACAGTCAAAGTTGCGGGATTTCAGGGTTTCTTTAACAGGCGGCACCTCGGACAGGCCATTCTGGTCCGCGACAACATACTAGTGTCTGAGATCGATATGTCCGCCTGGAACAGCTATGCCCTGCAAGTGCAGGCATTAAGAATAATGACACCAGTGCAGCTTGTAATCGTTAACGTCTATGCGCGAAATGGGAAGGTCGACGTGCGACAATGGCAGAGTTTGTTCGATATGGATGAAAGGCATATCATCTACTGCGGGGACTTCAATGCCAGAGGCAGTCAATGGGGGAATTGCATCACCAATAGACAGGGAGAAGATTTGGAGGACGCCCTGGCATCTGCTGCCCTAATCTGTCTGAATGATGGGAAGGTCACTAGAATGGCCACTCGACCAGGCGACTCTGACAGCATCATTGACTTGGCTCTGGTGTCGCCCACCATCGCACCAAGGTGCCGATGGGGCACACTGGGATACCACGATAGTGACCACTACCCTTGTGTCATCCTGATCAAGAAAGACGGGGCCATGAGTCAAAGAAACAAGACCAATGCCTTCCCGTACGACACCACTGGTCAAGACGCCATAAGCAAGATCAGAAGAAGGAAACTAACTTCCTCCCGTAGGAGACAAGAAAGATGGCTGCAGCCACCATGGTGGAATGGAGAGGTCGAGAAGGTGTGGCTGGGAAAGAGGCAGGCTGTCAAAGACTGGCAAAAGGCCAGAAAGGCTAACATGCCACAGGTTGAGTTGGCGAACCTGAAGACTGAGGTCGTTAGGACGACGACTTTATTCAAATCCTGCGCCAAACAGGCCAAGGCCGACAAATGGGACGAGTTCTGCAGGAAGGTGTGCTCCGAGCAATCTCTTACGACATTCTGGCGCCTCCACAAGAGCATGAACGGTGCTGCACAACGTAGGGGTATACCAGACTTTCAAGGCACAGACCTCGCATGGAAAAAGTCGGATGCGGATAAAGGTAAGGCCCTTCTTGCACGCTACATAGAACAGACTGACCAGAAAGACGAGCCCGCCAGACATAGGACCACAACAACACTCTCTCAGTTGTGCGAGGGGGTCGGGACAGACGAAGAATGGACAATCACAGTTGACATATTGCGTGCAATGCTCAAGAAATCACCTAACACCGCCCCAGGCCCAGACGGCATCCGATATGGTGACCTAATGGTGATATCAGATGATGACATGGAAGAACTGGCCAGAGAATTCAACACCAGTATCCAGAGGGGTCAGGTCAAAGAAGAATGGCTACACAGCTACTTGCTGCCGCTGCCAAAACCGAACAAAGACCACTCCAAGATAAGCGGCTACAGAATCATTACGATGCAGAATACTGTTGGCAAGCTACTGGAGACAATTGTAGCACACAGACTTGCTTGGGACTTGGAACAGCTCGGCTGCTTCCCGCCCACACTTGGAGGATACAGACGCAACAAAGAGTCATGGCTGAATGTGGCGGTCTTTGCTCAAGATGTTTACGAAGGATTTCAGGTCAGAGAAGAGACATGTGCGGCCGCCATAGACTTAGAGGACGCATATAACAGAGTATCTTTCGAGCACTTGATGCAAACCCTCCTCAGACTGAAAGTGCACCCTCACCTTGTACGATGGATAGCTGCAGTTCTACTCCAAAGGAAGGTGGTGCTAAGATGCGGGAGTTGGTCTTCTGAGCCGATAACGATATGTCCAGGATTGCCACAGGGTTCACCACTGTCACCAGTACTATTCAACGTGTATACGGTGCCGATCACTGAACAACAGTTGGATGGGAGGGGTAGGACTCTATCATTCGTTGACGACATCCTCGTGTATCGACAGGGTCGAGATAGACAGGCGGTTGCCAACTATATGCAGGGCGAACTAGATCGAATTTCCTCATGGTGTGCTGATGCCGATGCCCTTGTCAACCCTGCAAAGGCAACGGTTACATGGTTCTCACTAAACAACCATATTGTGAAAACAGACCTGCCGGCAGTAAGAATGGATGGGAGCATTCTGAGTAGAACCCAGTCAATGACATATCTTGGCGTGAGGCTTGATCGTAGCCTGTCCTTCAAAGATCATGTCGACTATGTCATAACGAAGGCTCGAAAAGGTTTGGCAGCAATGAGAGTCATGGCGACTGCCAATATCGAGCAAAGACTGCTATTACTTCTGTTCCAAGGACTTGTGCTTTCACGCATCGAGTATGCCCTGGCCTATCCTCACTGTCAGCCCTACACAGATTGGAAGACTTGAAAAGGTACAAAACGAAGCCATGCGCATCATTTTGGGCTGCACGAGAGACACCAGCTGTGTAGCAATGAGATACCTCCTTGACTTCCCGACAATGGAACACAGGATCAAGATCTGGAGAGCTCGTGCATACTTAAAAATAAGTGCAGATGAGCAGCACCCTCTGCATGACGCTGTATTCAGAGAAAAGGGTGACAGGCTAAAGAGGGGCAAATCATGGATGGGTCGGGCGGAAGATGTCGTCGGACAGGTCTGCAGTCTTACCAGTATCAACCCCGGCAAGGAATGGGTGCCGGTGCCTCCAGCTTTTAAGTGTACCTTCTCCTGCATTATCACACTCGACAGACGGTGCAGAGAGCAGAACCCTGCCGCTGTCAATGCAGAGGTTAACGCGCTCATCTATGATCACTCAGATAGCCCCGAAGTGCTCATCTATACAGATGGATCTGTTGTAAAGCAGCAGAGAAGTGCGTGGGCATTTACAGCCCGTTCAGCGGGCCGAACCGTTCAAGAATCCAGTGGTGCCCACTCTATGACCACGAGCAGCATGACGATGGAGGTGATGGCAGTTACACAGGCTTTCATATGGCTGGAATCACAGCATTATACCAACGTGTGTGTACTAAGTGATTCAATGAGCATGATTCAGAAGGTCGAAGCTGGATCTGTACGTAGACAGTGGACTGAGTCGCTGCGGAAGTCTGTTGTCCGCAAAGTCACCTTCATCTTCGTCCCGGGACATGCGGGAGTCGAGGGAAATGAACGAGCTGATAAATTGGCTGGCTCTGCACCCCCTGTAGATGGCCAGCCCATGGATCGTGCCGATGTCATTAACGCCCTTAAAGATATGGCGAGAACAGAGGATTTTGACGCCAGTGATTCCACATCGCTTTCCAGGATGAAAGACCTGGGAGTAAGAATCGGCACAGCCAGACGCGAGAGGTACATCGGGAAAACAAAGCGCCTCGTCAACCAACACAGAACTGGCACTATTAGCCACCGGACGCTGATGCATATGCTGGGGGGAGGATCTGAGCACCTATGGACATGTCTGGAGTGCAACGAAGATACCCCAACTGATAACTGATAACTGATAACTGCGCGGTAACTATGTTAACGGTCAACCAGAGCGCCTCAGTGGACGTGTTTATCTCCGGTAAAGATCAGCTCGAGCTGGCCAGCGCTAGTGTCAGCCCACTTTAGTGTGCGTGGTTATCTCTGGTAATGATCAGGGCTGGCCGGTGTTGGAAAAGAAAGGAATGTTTTACCGATAGAGATGTAAATAAAAGACAGAAAGACGGAAAGAAATTACTCCTGGATGATCTTTACCTGTCAGAAGTACCATTTGCTACGGTCCAATGAAGGGAGACAATTTATTCTGGTTGAGTCAAGAGATACGATTCGCCTCCCTTGGAATACTTTTATTCTCTTTATAAAGGGGATATAACCGTTAGGTTTAATTTTATTACTATTTTTTATGATTATTTTAGCAAATTATTGCTTATATTACTTGAGAATAATACTTTTATATTCACATTACTAATCTATGCTATACACACTAGAAATTTAACCGTTTATTATTTTATTACGCTTAATTTTTAATAATAATGTATGCTTGTCTATAATCTTTATTGACGACGCCGAACTAGAGATAGTAGACCATTTTACATATCTAGGATCAGTGGTAAATAGCAAATTATCCCTAGATCAGGAAATCAACATCCGGATTGGTAAGGCAGCAACAACAATGAACAGGTTAAGAAAAAGAGTCTGGGAGAACAGGAAGATTACTGCCAAAACAAAAGTCCTTGTGTATCAAGCCTGTGTCCTTAGTACTCTTCTCTATGGCAGTGAAACCTGGACAACTTACTCCTACCAAGAGAACAACTTAAACAGCTTTCATATGCGGTGTCTGCGAAGAATTCTTGGTATTAAGTGGCAAGACAAAATCACAAATACTGAAGTATTGGAAAGATCAGGTTGTGTGACAGTTTATTCCATGCTTAGTCTTCGTAGACTTAGATGGATAGGACATCTTAGGAGGATGGATGATGGTAGAATACCAAAGGATATCTTTTTTGGTGAATTACAGATGGGTAAGAGATCTCAGGGTCGGCCTCTACTACGATACAAAGATGTGTGTAAGCGGGACATGATTGATACAGGCATTGATAATGCACATTGGGAGCAAGTCGCCGCTGAACGTATTGCATGGAGGGCAAATATCAGAAATGGAATAAAGTCAAAGGAGAAAATTATTGCGGAAAAGTCACACACCAAGCGTTTGAGACGTAAGATGGTGCATGATGGTGGAAATGACCACGTGTTCACATGCACCCACTGTGAACGGACATTTACAGCGCAAATTGGCCTTATCAGTCACACTCGCTACCGCCATAGTTAAAAGTTATTATGCCTTTTTAAAGCACAAACTATCGTCTGTCAAGACGGCAAGGTGCCAATGATATGATATGATGTCTAGTATATTTGTAAACCAGATTTTCACCACTCGCTTAGAGATGATACATGGGTATGAACTTCTACCTAATTACCTATCATGCTGAGTCGTGGAAAGTTTATTCATGCAATCCAAGTCTGGATACTCGAGGTAACTCGAGTGATTTAATAAATTATGTTTCCAGTCTGTCATATTGACCTCGGTCTCCTCATCGAGGTGTTCGATATCTACATGACTGGCGCTCGATCACACCACGTGCTAGGTCACCTACCCTCTCAAGACATGTATTTTATGGGACTCGAACCCGCCCCGTCGCCGGCGCCGCACCATTGCCGCAGACCCACCCTCGAGAGACACCGGAAGTGACAACAGGAAGTAGTCAACAGGCAGTAGTTAACAGGACAATCGGAATTAACCCAAGATAATACCCGCCAATTTTTTTAACATGTGGTCCGTGTTCAATCTGGAGCTATACTCTTCTTATAGTAAAACATTACGTCATCAAATCATAATAGAAAAAGACCAGATTCTACATGTATGGACAGATTATGTGAAACACCTTTATGAGATAACAGAGACGAACAGTATGATATTAGATTTAATAATGAAGGACCGCCAATTTTGGAGATGGAGGTTCGAAATGTCCTTAAGCATATGAAAGCTGGCATGGCCCCCGGTGCAGATAACATCACAACAGAAATGATTAAAGCTTTAGAAGAATTTGGACTAGAGCAAGTCACCAGACTGCTGAACACATTATATGATACTGGAGATATACCTCCTGAATTATGTAACTCTGTATTTATTGCAATCCCAAAGAAATCAGGAACCTTGGAATGTAATTAACATAGAACAATTAGTATAATGAGTCACATCACAAAGATTTTGCAAAGAATTATCATGCAAAGAGTGAGGAAGAACATACAACCAGAAATAGGGGAAGAACAATACGGGTTTGTAGAAGGAAAGGGTACAGTAAATGCTGTGTATATGCTGCGAACAGTTATTGAACATGCTATAGAAGTAAACAAGGATATACATCTTTGCTTTATTTACTATACAAAGGCTTTTGATAGAGTTATACATGTCAGCATGATGGATATGCTTGCAGATCTACAAATTGATGGGAAAGACAATAGACTTATAAAAAACATGTATTGGAAACAACAAGCTGCAATAAGGATTGATAATGAAGTGGGACAGTATCTGCCAATTAAGAGAGGTGTTAGGCAGGGATGTGTAATGTCTCCAGATCGTTTTTCCCTATACAGTGAAAATATTTTCAGAAATGTAGAGGATATAAATGGAATCAGCACTGGAGGACGAAACATCAATAACATTAGATATGCAGATGATACAGTATTAATTGCAGACAATGCGCAGGACCTGCAACAATTAGTAGATACTGTTGTTGTACACAGTGAGCAACTGGGGTTAGAATTACATTGTAAAAAGACTCAGGTTATTGTCGTCACTAGGAAGGAA
The DNA here is from genome assembly GCA_014155875.1 of Cepaea nemoralis. NCBI lineage: Eukaryota > Metazoa > Mollusca > Gastropoda > Stylommatophora > Helicidae > Cepaea > Cepaea nemoralis. The sequence continues at coordinate 128,697 of JACEFZ010027565.1, read as the reverse complement.
GAAGTGCCACAATGTAATATACAAGTAAATAGAAATATTCTTCAACAAGTGAATCGGTACAATTATCTTGGAACAGTCATAACATCTGATGGGAGATGCCTTGAAGAGATTAGAACAAGAATCGCCATGGCGAAAGTAGCCTTTAGCAAGATGAAAAACATTCTGACCAATAAAAAGATGTCAATTGAAACGAGAAAAAGAGTGTTGAGGGGATATATAGAGCCTGTTCTTTTGTATGGATGTGAAACTTGGACAATGAGCAGTCAAGCTGAAAAACATCTGATGGCTGCAGAAATGTGGTTTCTGAGGAAAATGCAAAGAATACCTTGGACAGACAGAACAACCAATGACCAAGTACTACAGGAGACAAATGAACATCGTAAACTGATTAGAGAAATTAGACGTAGACAGTAAAAAAAATTTTGGACATGTTATGAGAAGAAATGGATTGGAGAACTTAGTGACAACTGGCAAGATCGAAGGGACCAGACCAAGAGGAAGACGGAGAGGAAAATACCTGGATGGCTTGGCCACATGGCATTGACGAGACAGGAACACTGAGCTGATCCACGACACTGGTGATCGAGTCAAATGGCGAGTCATGACCGCCCACGCTTTCCGGCATGGCACATGATTGATTGATTGATGACGTATTGCTCCAGATTTCCTCATCCATGAGGACCTGACATACTACTGAGAGCAAACCTAAAGAAAGACTAAAATTAGCTGCGCTGTGTAACAAACCAACATTGTGCATGGTTTGTTCCAGCCCCTTTCTGTGTCTAGGTCTTCTCTTCCTTCCAGCAGTGTTACCATCCCCTTTTGATGAAAACGCACCAAAATCGACCACACAAAAAAAACACCAAAAAGCAACAAATATTTTTGGAAAGCACAAAAAAAAAGCACCAACTGTTTTTATTACAAATGTAACAAGGTTACACATGATAATTTATTATTATCAATGAATATTAGAATAAAGTTTATTCCAGTTCCGCCAAATCCCAATCAGAACTACTCTCAAGACAAAAAAGCACTAAACTGCAATAATATATTTTGGGAAAGCACTAGATCAAGCACTGGCGGTATTAATTCACAATGTTATAAAGTAGACATTTTAATTTATTATCACTGAATATTAGAAAGAAGTTTATTCCAGATCTGCCAAATCCCAGTCAGACAACTACACTTCAGTTTCTACAGCTATCTCCTGCTGTGCTTGCTCCTGTGACGATGATGATGAACCACTGTTTATTGCCTTCATCGACCTCACAAAGGCATTTGATTTGGTCAGTCGTGAAGGTCTGTTCAAGGTACCCAAGAAGATTGGCTGCCCGCCAACTCTTCTGTCCATTGTGGATTCGTTCCACACAGGCATAAAGGTATAATAATAAGTTTGATGGTGCAACTTCTGTAGAGTTTGAAATCAAGAGTGGAGTTAGTTAGTTAGTTAGTCGACAGATCATCCTCGTTGCACATCGAACCATTCAGTCCATAAGTGCTCGGATCCCCTCCTCAGCAAATCCCGCAGCGTGTAGCGGCTAACGACGCCAGTTCTGTGTTGGTTTATCAATCTTCTTTGGCTTCCTGCGTAGTGTTCTTGTTTGGCCACCCCTCTTTTAATTTGCTGCTCCCGCAGTCTGGCCATTGTTGTAGATTCACAGTCATCGCTTGGGTCTCGTAAAAGACTCACTTCTCGTAGAGCATTCAGAATGTCAGCCTGGTCCATGGCGCGTCCGCCCTCCACAGTAGCCTCACCTGCGAGCTTGTCGGCCCGCTCATTTCCTTGTACTCCCGCATGACCTGGCACGAAAATGAAACTAATCTTTGCCAGCCGAGACCGCTTCAGAGGCAGCAACCACTCTCTTCGGATCGACCCCTCCTCTATCCTCTTGATCATGTTCATTGAGTCGCTAAGGAAACAAGCCCTAGTGAATGTCTGTGTCTCGAGCCATGTTATTGCTTTACTTACTGCCATGACTTCCATGGTCAGGCTACTTGTGGTTTCAGTGAAAGCACCAGAGTCCTCCTTCACAATTCTCCCTCCGGCCCGAGCTGTAAAGGCCCATGAGCTTCTCACATGTCGGACGACCGACCCATCTGTGTAGATGACTGCATCACCGTCTAGCGAATTCTCGAAAATCAACGCTTGTACTTCAGCCTCAACAGCAGCCGGATTTTCTTGTCTGCATTTTCTATCTAGTTGGATGCAAACTGAAAAGGATGTGCAGAAGTCTGTTGGCACTTGCACCCACTCCTCGCCAGGTTCTAAGTCCTCAAGTGAACACACCTGTTGAAGAATGTCTTCGGCTTGACCCATCCACGACCGTCCTCTTTTTAACCTGCTGCCCTTCACCTTCCTAATTTCACTATGCAGTGGATGTTGTGTGTTTGCGTTAATTCTGAGGTAGGCGCGTGCCCTGCAAACTTGTATTCTCTCTTCAATGGTTGGAAAATCAAGAAGGTAGCGCATCGCCCTGCATGCTGTATCTCTTGTACATCCAAGAATAATGCGCATTGCTTCATTCTGTATCCTTTCCATCCTTTCTATCTGCTTATGGCTGAGAGTCAGGATTGCCATTGCATACTCCAAAACAGACATGACCAGCCCCTCGTACAGAAGACATAGATGGCGCTGCTCACAGTTTGCTGCCGCCATCACCCGCATCGCTGCCAAACCCCGCTTGGCCTTTGTTATCACCTGGTCTATGTGCACATTATAAGCAAGGCTTCGATCAAACCGTATCCCCAGGTAATTCATTGCCTGCGTTCTTTCCACCGTCTCTGAACACAGCATTACAGTTGGTGTTGGATTGTTGACAATATGATTATTCAACGAGAACCAAGTCACTGTTGCCTTTGTTGGGTTGACCATTGCCCCAGCTTCATCACACCAAGTACTTATGCGATTGAGTTCGGTTTGTAGTTCCATAGCAACCTCCTCTCTATCCTTACCCTGACGATACACTAAAACATCATCGGCATACGACAATGTCCTGCCAGGTCCAGTGATCTGCTCACTGGTGATTCTCACTGTGTAGGCGTTGAACAGTACCGGAGATAATGGCGATCCCTGTGGTAGGCCAGGATATATTGTTGTTGGTTCCGAAGTCCAACTGCCACATCTAAAAACTACTTTCCGTTGGTAGAGGGCTGCAGCGATCCAACTAAGGAGGAATGGACTTACGTTTAGTTCAAGAAGCTGAAACATTAAAAAATCCAGTGGTACTCTGTTGTATGCGTCCTCAAGATCAATCGCTGCAGCAACGGTTTCAGTGCCTGCGTGGAAACCTTCATAGACATCCTGGGCAAAGACTGCTGCATTGGTCCAGGTTTCTCTTTTTGGACGGTACCCACCCAGGGTAGGTGGGAAAACACCTTGCCTCTCTAGTTGGCTTGATATTTTCCTGGCAATTACCTTCTCCAGCAGCTTGCCTATTGTATTCTGCATGGTTATAATTCGATATCCCTGAATTTTTTTGTGGTCTTTGTCAGGCTTCGGCAAGGGAATCAGATAGCTGTGTAACCATTCCTCCTTGATGCTAGCACTCCCTATACTGTTGTTGTACATGTCTGCTAATTCCTCTAGCTCATTGTCGGTACACCTATTTATGTCGTCGTATCTTATGCCATCAGGACCTGGAGCACTGTTTTTTGATCGTCGAAGCACAGCCTTGATTTCTGTGGAGTTAAGCAAGGTTGTGTACTAGCTCCCACCCTCTTTGGAATATAGTTTTCACTTCCACTGAAATATGCCTTTCGTGATCAGGATGGTGGTATATACATTCACTCACGCTCAGATGGCGGCCTCTACAATGCTCAGACATTGAAGGCCAAGACCAAAATTAGGAGGGTACTGATCAGAGAGTTGCTTTTTACAGGTGATGCTGCAGTTACTACCCACTCTGACGAAGAATTACAATGCTTGTTCTGAATTTGGTTTAACAATTAGCAAAAAGAAGACACATATTATGTCACAAGGTGCACATGGGGTACCATCAATCTTTATTGATGACGCCGAACTAGAGATGGTAGACCATTTTGCATATCTAGGATCAGTGGTAAATACCAAATTATCCCTAGATCAGGAAATCAACATCCGGATTGGTAAGGCAGCAACAACAATGAACAGGTTAAGAAAACGGCTGGGAGAACAGGAAGCTTACTGCCAAACAAAAGTCCTTGTCTATTAAGCCTGTGTCCTAAGTACTCTTCTTTATGGCAGTGAAGCCTGGACAACTTACTCACACCAAGAGAAACGTTTAAACAGCTTTCATATGCGGTGTCTGCGAAGAATTCTTGGTAGTAAGTTGCAAGACAAAATCACAAATACTGAAGTATTGGAAAGATCAGGTTGTATGACGGTTTAATCCATGTTCAGTCTTCGTCGACTTAGATGGATAGGACATCTTAGGAGGATGGATTATGGTAGAATACCAAAGGACATCTTTTTTGTGGTGAATTACAGATGGGTAAGAGATTTCAGGGTCGGCCTCTAGTACGATACAAAGATGTGTGTAAGCGGGACATGATTGATACAGGCATTGATAATGCACATTGGGAGCAATTCGCCGCTGAACATGTTGCATGGAGGGCAAACATCGGAAATGGAATAAAGACAAAGGAGAACATTATTACAGATAAGTCACACGCCGAGCGTATGAGTCGTAAGATGGTGCATGATGGTGGAAATGACCACGTGTTCACATGCACCCACTGTGAACGAACATTTACAGTGAGAATTGGCCTTATCAGTCACATTCGCCATCGCCATGGTTAATAGTTATTATGCCTTGTTGAAGCACAAACTTTCGTCTGTCACGACGACAAGGTGCTGATGATGTTGATGTGATGATGATGATGATGATGATTGAAAGAAACGTGAACATGCCTCCTGTGATCCAATTTTTCGTAGAATATCCTTTGGTAGTTTATAATCATGGCAGTATTTGCCATATCTTTTCATTTTATATATAATAGTCAAAACAGCTGTCAAACTATTGATGCTCAGACTGTTCCGCAATTTTGATTTTATAACTCCCATCTGACTGAAAATACGCTCCACGTCCGCATTAAAATTAGGTAACATGAGCACATTTAAAGCTAAATCTACAAGATCTTGGAAAGGATGTTCACCGGTGGCATCCCTGTATGAGGCTATTTCTGCCCACAATCCAAGTGTGTCAGAGGTCTGTGTTTTTCCCCAGGAATAGCAATCTTTGAACTAATAGAATCAGTGAGTTGGACAAGATCCCTGAGTAGTTTTGTTGGATTCTGTATATCTGCTTCGAATTTCTTATTCACACTTTGAACTTCTCCGAGAATATGCTTGAGAAATATGAGATACACATAGTTTTTCATGTCGCTAAACATAGAATTTAGATGTTTACTCCCTCGCTTCAGTTCAAATTCGGCTTTTTAGTGTTCTCAAAATGAGTTTTAATGTAATTTTTACCCACCCCAAAAAAGCACCAAAAGGAACCCCCAAAATATTGTGAAGCACCAAATTCGCGCGGCCGCGCTAATTGTAACATTGTGGCACTAAATAACTTGAAAAAGGACTAACTTTTGTGCTAAAACCGTCAAAATGACAACACTGCCTTCCCGCCTTGTTTGTCAACTTTGTATTATGAGATTTGGCCTTTAACATACCAGACAAAAACTTTATTGGAATTGCTGAAAAATGATAAAACATTTGATGAAATATCGAGGCGATATAGAAATATTACTTATATAATTTTCAAATATTTAAAATAAAGCCATCAAGTTTACACAAACCTTAAAATAATTTTAAATTATTATCAATTTATTTATGAGGAAAATAATTGAGACCAATAACTATGACAATTTTATTTTAAAATGTTAAGACAAATACTAAATTTTTTAAACGATATAATATATTTATGATGATTTGCATAGTGTCCCTTGAAGCTCAGTAATGTTGTTATGACCCTTACCATTATTTTAATTACATGTCTTCAGATTAATGTGGTTTCGTACAAAACAGTATGTATTTATTTACAAGGTGCATTGTGTGTTTTCCTTTACATTTGCAAATACAACAAGACACCAGATGTCAACTACAGCAAGATTCTCTAAATGTCTCTGTAATGACCGCATACTATTTGTTATTACGGAACGACAAATGTAGCCATTATTCATATCTATAAATTGTTGTTCCAAATTGCAATTCCAAAGAAAACTTAGTGTATCCCTTAGAATTGCAGATTTGGATTCTTCAATTCAATAGATGGACGGAAATTAATGTGTAAACATGTTGAATGTTTTATATGATATAAGGTTTTCATACGGAATTGTCCAAAGTTCATAGATTATTTTTAATTTTTAATTATTTTTTTTTCAATAAGGGTTCACGGTTACCCAGGGGGTCAGAGCCATCCCATCGGGTTCCATGTCCCAGTGTGCCATTCGGATGATCGCCTCTGCATGTGGCCCTGGTAAGATCAAATGCAGATACTACACATTGATTATAGCCAAATGGCCGAGAAGTCATATCCATTCTTTTATAAAGATATATGGTCTGAAACTGACCCATCATATTTTTGTTTTCCAGAATGAAATAATAATAACAATATTAAAAAACCGCGATAATTGCATGAATCATATGTTAAGTAAAGAACATAACAATTTAGTGGAACACAGATGTAAAGAAAGCTGTAAAAGACAAAAAGGAAAAATAAAAAGTGGTCGAAGAGCAAACAGGAATGCGATTACATAGAATATAGAATAGCTAGAAGACATGTGAATAGAATAGTAAAGAGAGAAAAACAAAAAGACTGGGAGGAGTATGGATAAACTCTAAACAAAAACTACAAGGAGGCAACAAGAAACTTCTATAAAAAGATAAGTGCACTGAGAACCAGAGGAGAACCCTTTGACCCACTTGAAATAATTAACAGTGAAAATGGAGAACCAATAAGTGAGCAAAAACAAATCCTAATAAGATGGAAACAGTACTTCGAACAACTTCTCAACATCCCATCAGATGTCACAGGAATTCAAGAAACCGACACGGGTGCCACCGAAGAACTAGAACCAATCATACTGAAAGAGAAAATTATAGAAGCCATCAGATTAGCCCCATTGAAGAAATCACCAGGACAAGATGAAATACCAAATGAACTAATTAAAGCAGCAAGATAAGTATGAACAGCATGGTTACATAGACTATTCAACCATGTTTGGGTCGAACAATAGACACCACAAGACTGGGGAAACGCCATAATTGTTCCAATTTGGAAAAAAACAAAGGCAGCAAAAGAGATTGCACACAATACTGGGGCATTTGACTGTTGAGTCACACAGGGAAAATATTTTGCAAAATTCTTGAGATAAGATTACGAACTATTATAGAACCCCAGATAAGCGAAACACAATTTGGATTTAGCTTCACTTACTATTTTCACTGTCCCATCTAATGGAACGTTGGTGAATAGGGAGGCTATATCCATGGATGCCATGTGTTTATTATTTATGTCCATAGTATCCAATAATTCCACCAGTTCGAATGTATCTCTAAGTAGCTTTGGATCAAACGACTGTCGTACTGGCTTTAAAATTTCAGCTAGCCATCTCGCCATCCGGTGTTGTGCAGAGTTAACCATAAACAGGATCGGTCTTAGCGGGATGCCAGGCTTGTGAAGTTTGAGTAGACCGTACTTTTGAGAAGTTTGGGAGCCATGTGATGTGAGCATTTTTGCAGTGGCCTCACTGATAATCCCTCATTTACAAGTGACTGGATCTCTTTACTCATTTTTGCATCCAGGTCCTCCGACTTGTCTACTGTTTGATCTAACATGAATTTAGATTCATCCCATAATATGACTTCCATTTTACTCTGTAGTCTGACATGTCCATTAATACTGCACCACTTTCTTTGTCTGGTTTCAGTAATACAAGCGTTTTGTTAGCCTTTAATGCTTTTAATGCAGTTAGGTTACAGACCAGGATTATTGAACACATTCCAAACTGGGTTGACAAGAAACTACACACAAGCGATGGAATCATGGGAAGTGTGACACACCACAATTATAAACTTCCGGCGTCGTCTATTGCACGTCATGTCTTGGAAACCGATCATGTCATTGATAGAGACAGCGCTTTTCGTGTGTTGTTTCATTCACAAAATAGTCGTTTGTTAAAGTTTGCAGAAGCGATAATGATCCATCTTTTTTTTTTTTCTTTTTTTTTTTTTTGTTGACATATCCTTTACAGGACATCGCTGTCAACACCAGCATCTTTAAGCTGTATGTTGATTTCTTGGCAAGATTACGCTCAGTAGTTTGCCATTGCTTTCTGAGCGGCCGGCTCACATACCCCGTAAGTTACCGATGCGATTCGAACCACTGCTGATTCTCACCGTCATCACGTTACCGACGAGAGTATACGAGATTACGGAGAAAAGTCATAAGCTCTAAGCCACGAAGCCGGCAATGATCCATCTGCACAAGCCAATTTTGTGCAAACAGAAAGACATGATAGTCAATTTAAAATTACCATGGTAAACAACTGATATTACTGTGTGAACATGTGTATATTTCAACTTGAACGATGAATATAATTATTTTATTCTACGTTGTGTGATATGTGCAGTAAGTACCTGACGAGATGCAGCGAAATGTGCCAGGCAATAAATCGTAATATATATGGTTTGTGCCTTCGTTATTCAAAAGTTTAAATATTTAAATTTAAAGTCAGCCTGTCTCTTTCTATCTCTAGGAGCTCTTGTGATATGTCTATCTCAAGGCCTGTTAAGGAGAACTTTGTAAATTGTCATACACGGCTTTCGGTGCCTCTGTTGACAGTTGAAATTACCACCTAGTTGAAACCTCTAACCTATACAGGTCGATGATTCCCTTAGAAGGCACACCACCTTGACCAGTTAAGGCACTAACAATAAATGGTGATGTTGAGTTAGCAGATGTCCCAGAACCAATAATCGAGCAAACTATAGTACCAGTCTGGTGTGGTTGCTTGAATACGTAGCCGTCCCTTGAAACGGCAAGTGTAGTAATATTGCGATACATATCGAGAACTTTAAATTTGGCCTGTTTCAGACCGGACAAAAATTCTTAACCAAAGAAGCCCTTGGAGAATGCAATCAATAAGAGAATACATTGAATGTATAATCGAGGAAAATTAAAATACTCAGTTATAAAATTCTCAAATATCTAAAAGAAAGACCTTATTTATACAAAACTTTTGAAAACTATTTAAAATTATTATCACATTGTTCATATATCATTTATGTGTGGATAATTTCTATAACAATTTTGTAAAAAGACTAGATAAGTATTACAATTATTTACATCACCTAATGTATTTATGCTGCATTTAGTAATGTCCCTTGAAATACTATTAAGTTGTTATGTCTCTTTCGACTATTTTAATTACATGTCTACCGTTTAACTGATTGACAGCCAGAAACCGATACATCAGCTTGGTATAAACTGCGTTGTTTGCATCATTTCTCTAATTTTCCGCAATTCTTAGTGCCTTGAAATGACCATTTACATACGTAAGAAAGCGCCCATCGACCAGTGTCAGACAAGATGCGCGGATTCATTGCTTTTTTTTAGGACAAAACGAGTGTTTTAGTAGTTTGTTTTGATTATTTAAGAAATGACAACAGCTTCTGGTTCACAACCGCATAGATTTTCATAAGATTAGCGTTTTAAACAATTTTAGATTATAGTTATTTTGATTTAAAGGACTTTGTGAAAGATTATAAAACTAATACCACCTGTAGTATTTAATTAAATTATTTAGCAGACGGTAATATGGAAAACAACACTAACAGCGAAGGTTCGTCGTCATATGATGCTCTAACGGCCACACTTTTACCCCTATGTTTGCTTTGCCTATCATAAATTGGAGTATTTAAATAATTAAATTGAAAATAATAATAATTATAACTAACTAGAAAATATTGTAAATATTGTTTCTCAATACATCTCTGCTCCGTTTTTCCGGACATTTTCCATTTTGTGTAAAAATGAATTGCTTCAAAATATGATGGTTTTATTGTGTTTTATTGGTGTTATGGAGCAGATATTTGTGAAGACAAGTGAATTTATCATTATTCAGGGAAATTCATTGGATTATCATCAGCGAATGAGAAGTAGTGCCTTGGTAAGAGGAATTTTTAAAATATTTGTCATCATGCCTTTACTCCCCTTACAAAATCCAAATCTGAGAGTACAAAATTTAAGTCTCCTGCAAGGATAACATTTTGTCCTCTGTATGTTTGTGTAAGAAGGGTGTCTAATTCTTGTTTTTAAAAAAAAATAAGCTGATGATTGTAATTTGGTGGTGCGTGTGTTTACTTCAATCAATCAATCAATCATGTGCTATGCCGGTAAGCGTGGGTGGTCATGACAAGCCATTTCACTCGATCACAAGAGTCGTGGATCAGCTCAGTGTTCCTGTCTCTTCCATACCATGTGACCAAGCCATCCAGATGTTTTCCTCTGGTCTTCCTCTTGGTCTGTTCTCTTCGATCTTGCCAGTTGTCATTAAGTTCTCCAATCCATTTCTTCTCATAACATGTCCAAAAAATTTTGACTGTCTACGTCTAATTTCTCTAATCAATTTACGATTGTCATTTGTCTCCTGTAGTACTTGGTCATTGGTTTTTCTGTCTGTCCAAGGTATTCTTTGCATTTTCCTCAGAAACCACATTTCTGCAGCCATCAGATGTTTTTCGGCGTGACTGCACATTGTCCAAGTTTCACATCCATACAAAAGAACATGCTCTATGTATCCTCTCAACACTCTTTTTCTCGTTTCAATTGACATCTTTTTATTGGTAAAAATGTTTTTCATCTTGCTAAAGGCTACTTTCGCCATGGCGATTCTTGTTCTAATCACTTCAAGACATCTCCCATCAGATGTTACGACTGTTCCGAGATAATTGTACCGATTCACTTGTTGAAGAATATTCTCATTTACTTGTATATTACATTGTAGTACTTCGTTCTTCCTAGTGACGACCAATTTAATTCCAACCCCAGCTGTTCACTGTGTACAACAGCTGCGTCTACTAATTGTTGTCTATCTTGTGCATTGTCTGCAATCAATACTGTATCATCTGCATATCTAATGTTATTGATGTTTCATCCTCCAATGCTGATTCTATTTATATCTTCTACATTTCTGAAACTATGGTATATGCATGAATAGTATTTCCTACCTGTATTATAAGCAATGGCAAACTACTGAGCGTAATCTTGTCAAGAAATCAACGACAGCGGTAAAATGCTGGTGTTGACAGCGATGTCCTGTAAAGATGCAGATTAGTCGCTGATCATCCGTGTGTGTTGTAATAATATCCCACCTGTCTGATATCTGCAGTATAGTTGTACCTGACCCGATTTTGTGTAGCCTAAACTAAAGCATGAATGTCTGAGAAATAGCTGTGTGGTTATTTACTGTGCCAAAGTGTTTAAATATGTGTTTGTTTCTTGTAGTTCTATAAAGTCTGGTTTGTGTTTGCGTATGGGTGTGATGATGTGTTGTAACTTTTTACCTATACCAAAATAATTTATATATAATTACGTCACTGTCATTAAAAACTCTCATTTACTGCCTATATTACCTTGCTGTGTAGGACAGGGGGTACTGAGCCTGAGGAATTAAGGCCGCATGGCTAGTGGAGTCGCCGCGAACTGTGCAGGTTAGAATTTTCATTTTGCCCTGGAAAGAAAAAAAAACTCCACACCTTACCGAGGATTCAAACCCGGGTCTTCCAAATGAGAGCCCGGAATTCTAGCCACTCGGCCAGCCGATCCCCTAATTAAATCACTATTCATTGTAATTTTGGTTAAAAACACACAAATGGGATATAATTATTAGATAATTCGTACACAAAGTTGTTTCCCACGATCGATACGTCTAGGCGAGCAAGTTTTCCAGTAACAAATGTTTATGCAAGAGGATCTTCTAGATCAGTGGTTCTCAACCGGTGGGGAATTCCCCCCCCCCCCCTTCCAAGGGGGAATTTTAGGGTTTCCAGGGGAGGGGGGAATGACGATCATTTCAAGATCGCGTTAATACAAGAACCGATTACTTGATATTGTTTTTCCCTTCATACTTTACAGTTATGCACGTCTCATCCTTCTAAAATTCATTTTATAAAGTACTAGATGACCCGGCCCGGCTTCGCCCAGGCCCTGGCGGCGATCTATCTATCTATCTGTCAGTCTGTCTGTCTGACATGGCTTCGCCCAGCCCCTGGAGGGGAGCATCTCATTTAATTCATATAAGTAGTCATATAAGCTCCCGTTCCCGACTATCTGTCTGTCTATCTGTCTGTCTGTCTCTCTGACCCGACCCGGCTTCACCCAGTCCCTGGTGGGGAGCATCTCATTTATTTAATTCATATAAGTAGTCATATAAGCTCCCGTTCCCGACTATCTGTCTGTCTGTCTATCTGTCTGTCCGACCCGGCCCGACTTCGCCCAGGCCCTGGTGGGGAGCATCTCATTTAATTCATATAAGTAGTCATATAAGTTCGCGATCTGTCTGTCTGTCTGTCTGTCTGTCTGTCTGTCTGTCTGTCTGTCTGTATGTCTATGTTCGGCCCGTTCCCGTTAAAAATATAGATAGAATAGAAGAATAGATAGATTGATAGTAGAAAATATGATTGGAAGAGATCTATCAAAAGTAAACTTGTAGTCATATAAGCTCCCGTTCCCGACTATCTATCTGTCTGTATGTCTGTCTATCTGTCTGTCTGACCCGGCCCGGCTTCACCCAGTCCCTGGTGGGGAGCATCTCATTTAATTCATATAAGTAGTCATATAAGTTCCCGTTCCCGACTGTCTGTCTGTCTGTCTGTCTGTCTGTCTGTCTGACCCGGCCCGGCTTCGCCCAGGCCCTGGCATGGATCTGTCTGTCTGTCTGTCTGTCTGTCTGTCTGTCTGTCTGTCTATCTATGTATCTATCTATAGCCAGGGGACTTAAGATATAACAATGCTACAAAAAGTTATGTCCCTTGTTTTATATTTTCTTATGTTCAGTCATGTAATTACAAAATTAAATTTTAGTAAGGTAATAGCTGATAGCTGATAGATAAAACTATGACAGTTGGTTGCACTGGAATTAGAAGAAGTGTAGAAAATTTCATCTCAATCGGATGGACCGTTCGCGAACGCATAAAGAACGGACCCACATACATACATATACACATCGCCTTTTATATATATAGAAGTAGACCCACAAATCACGTTTTATGTGGATGTCTAGACCTGTTTTAACATATTTACCTTCCATTTTTACGTATACTGTGTAGGAGTGGGGGGATTTTTAGGTAGTAAATATGAAAGGGGGGGATGACATTCTTAAAATATGGTGAAGGGGGGCACGGGCCAAATTTTTGATAGGAAGGGGGGGGGGGGAAATGACGTTCTGAAATTATGGTGAAGGGGGGCACGGGCCAAAAAAGGTTGAGAAGTTGAGAACCACTGTTCTAGATCATCGTTCTTATCACTTGTGTCGGTGTCTACAAAAAGACTGGTATGCTGGATGTGTCTTCTTTATCGTGTATCTGTTTCTCTTCTTTAGCTGGGACAATGACGACATACAAATCCAGGCGGTCAGAGTTTAATCCGGTCTACCATTCGTGTTGGTTAATGTTTATGCCCGTCTGGGGATTCCCAGAAGTGGCGGCGTTTAAGTAGCATATTAGGTCATGAAGAAAATGTCAATTTCTGTGGCGATTTCAACGCTAAAGGCAGATCATGGGGAAATGTTTCCTCCAACACTCAGGGGGAGGGGTTCGAGACTGCACTTGAAACCATTGACCTTGTTTGTATCAACAGTGGCTGTGTCACCAGGACAGATAGCCGCTCATGAGATGAGGGCAGTGCTCTTGATCTGGCGCTGGTTTCTCCTTCACTCACTACAGTGTGTAGATGGGGTGTCCTAGGGTACCACGGCAGCGACCACCACCCTTGCAGCATATTGGTGGAGAAAGGCAGAACCAGGCAGCACAAGTCAACGGTCAAGACTCCAGTATTACAGTACAGGAAAAAATGTGGTGAGTGAAATAAGGTGCGACAAGCGCAGAAAGTTTCAGGGCAGGAATAACAGCTGGGAGCAGCCACTTTGGTGGAATTTTGAGATGGAGAAGACCTGGATGGATAAGCGTAGTGCGGTAAGGAAATGGCAAAATGCCAAGAAGAACAGAGTTGCCAATCCTGGTCCCTGCATGCATTTAGAAAGAGAGATGCACACAAAAGTAAGCTATTTCATAAAACTGGTTATGGTGGTTAGAGGTGAAAAATGGGCAGAGGTATGTCAAAGAGCAAGCACAGACAAGTCACTGAAATTGTTCTGTCTACTACATAAATAGTATAGGGAGTGCTAGCATCAAGGAGGAGTGGTTACACAGCTATCTGGTTCCCTTGCCGAAGCCTGGCAAAGACCAAACACAAAATCAGGGATATCGAGTAATCACCATGCATAATACAATAGACAAGCTGCTGGAGAAGTTAATTGCCAGAACAATATCAAGCCAGCTAGAGAAGCAAGGTGTTTTCCCACCTACCCTGGGCGAGCCGTCCCAAAAGATAAACCTAGACCAACGCAGCAGTTTCTGTCCATGATGTTTATGAAGTTCCACTCAGGCATTGAAACCTTTACTGCAGCGATTGATATTGAGGACGCGTATAACAGAGTACCATTGGATTTTCTAATACTTTAGCTTCTTGAACTCAAGATAAGTCCGTTCCTCCTTAGTTGGATCGTTGCAACCCTCTTCCAACGGAAAGTAGTTTTTAGATGTGGCAGCTGGACATCGGAACCAACAACAATATATCCTGGCCTACCACAGGGATCACCATTATCTCCGGTGCTGTTCAACGCCTACACAGTGAGAATCACCAGCGAGCAGATCACTGGACCGGGGAGGAGATTCTCATATGCCGACGATGTTTTAGTGTATCGTCAGGGTAAGGATAGAGATCAGGTTGCAAACCGAACTCAATCGCGTAAGTACTTTGTGTGCTGAAGATGGGGCAATGGTCAACTCAACAAAGGCAACAGTGACATGGTTCTCTTTGAATAATCATATTATCAACACCCCAACACCAACTGTTAATCTGTGTTCAGAGACTGTGGAAAGAACGCAGGCAATGAATTACCTGGGGATACGTTTTGATCAAAGCACATAGACCAGGTGATAACAAAGGCCAAGCGGGGTTTGGCTGCGATACGGATGATAGCGGCAGCAAACTGTGAGCATCGCCATTTATGCCTCCTATGTGAGGGGCTGGTCATGTCAGTTTTAGAGTATGCGATGGCAATCCTGAACCTCAGCCGTAAGCAGATAGAAAGGATGGATATGATACAAAACGAAGCCATGTGCATTTTTCTGGGATGTAGAAGAGATACAGCATGCAGGGCTATGCGATACCTTTTGATTTTCCAACCATTGAAGACAGATTACAAATTTGCAGAGCACGTGCCTACCTCAGAGTTAACGCAAACACACAACTTCCACTGCATAGTGAAATTAGGAAGGTGAAGGGCAGCAGGTTAAAAAGAGGAAGGTCGTTGATGGGGCAAGCCGAAGTCATTCTTCAACAGGTATGTTCACTAGAGGACTTAGAACCTGGCGTGGAGTGGGTACAAGTGCCAACAAATTTCTGTACGTCCTTTTCAGTTTGTATCCAACTAGACAGAAAATGCAGACCAGAAAATCCGGCTGCTGTGGAGGCGGGAGTACAAGCGTTGATTTTCGAGAATTCTTTAGCTGTCATCTACACAGATGGGTCGATCGTCCGACATGTGAGAAGCTCTTGGGCCTTCACGTCGCGGGCTGGAGGGAGAATTGTGAAGGACGACTGGTGCTTTTGTTGAGACCACTAGTAGCCTGACTATGGAAGTCATGGCAGTAAGTAAAGCAATAACATGGCTCGAGACACAGACATTCAATAGGACATGTCTTCTTAGCGACTCAGTGAGCATGCTCAAGAGGATAGAGATGGGATGATTCGATGAGAGTGGTTGCTGTCTCTGGAGCGGTCTCGGCTGAAAAAGATTAGTTTCACCTTCGTGTCAGGGCACGCGGGAGTACAAGGACATGAGCGGGCTGACATGCTCGTAGATAAGGCTAAGGTGGAGGGCGAACGCGCCATGGACCAGGCTGACATTCTGAATGCTCTACGAGAAGTAAGACTTGTGCGAGAACCAAGTGATGACTGCGAATCTACAACCATGGTCAGACTTCGAGAACAGCAAATCAAAAGAAGGGTGGCCAAACAAGAACACTACGCAGGAAGCCAAAGAAGATTGATAAACCAACACAGAACTGGTGTCGTTAGCCGCTACACGCTACGGGATTTGCTGAGGAGGGGATCCGAGCACTTATGGACTGAATTGTTCGATGTGCAATGAGGATGATTTGTCGACTAACTAACTAACTAACTAACTAGTGTAATTACCTGCACATTACTTGTTGATGTTGATGGTGGAGTAATCATTTGCTCTCATGCAAACTAACATCTTTGAATAGAAACTCTTTCATACTCCAAGTGCTTGCTTGCTTGCTTGCTTGTGTTCGTTGGCTTGAGCTCCAACGCAAAGTCCTGTATGTCGGATGAAGGCATCCTGTTGTCCAACATCAGTGTGATGTCATACAGGACCTGAGTTTTGCGTGAGTATCCGTTGTCCCATGTCTGGCTTATTGGTGTGCAGACTGGTGGTTCCTCGCCGAGCAGGCAGATACTCTCCGACTTTGGAGGAATCAGCGATCCTACTGACTTTAGCCAGGACCCCGAAAGGACCTGTTGCCCAGGACGCTCGACGAGGACGCGTCA
Source organism: Cepaea nemoralis (assembly GCA_014155875.1). Classification (NCBI taxonomy): domain Eukaryota; kingdom Metazoa; phylum Mollusca; class Gastropoda; order Stylommatophora; family Helicidae; genus Cepaea; species Cepaea nemoralis. The sequence goes on along the minus strand of JACEFZ010027565.1, from coordinate 111,859 downwards.
ATAGGTCTTGGCCAGTATATAACCCGGCCCTGGTGCCTTGGAAACACCTCTGCGTCCCATACTCCAAGTATTCTCATTCACTTTTGTTTTCTGAAAATGTACAACTTATATGTCATTCATCATGTACCATGCCGATAAGTGTGGGCGGTCATGATTCGTCATCTCACTCGATCACCAGAGTCATGGATCAGCTCAATGTTCTTGTCTCCACCACACCACGTGGTAAAGCCACCCAGGTATTTACTTCTCTGCCTACCCCTTGTTCTCTTCCCCTCGATCTTGCCAGTTGTCATCTAGTTCTCCAATTTATTTCTTCTCATACAGTGATCAAAATATTGTGACACGTCTAATTTCTCTAATCAGTGTACGATTTTCATTTGTTTCTTATAGGTCATTGGTTTTTCTGTCTGTCCGTGACATTCTTTACATTTTCCTCAGAAACCACAACTATCGGATGTCTTTCATCTTGTCTGCTCATTGTCCACGCTTCGCATTCATACAAAAGTACAGGTTCTATGTAGCACCTCAACACTCTTTATCTCGTTTCAATTGACACCTTTCTATTGGTCAGTATATTTTTCAACTTCCAAACAGCTACCTTCGCTTTGGCGATCCTTTTCTAATCTCTTCAAGGCATCTCCCACCAGATGTTATGACTGTTCCGAAATAATTGTACCGATTCTCTTGTTCAAGAATATTCCCACTTATATATTACATTTTAGTTTCTCCTTCTTCCTAGTGTGTGCAACAACTGCTTTTACTAAATGTGGCAGATCCTGTTTATTGTCAGCAATCAATACTGTATCATCCGCATATCTAACGTTATTAATGTTACGTCCTCCAATGATGATCCCTTTAATATCTTCTGCATTTCTGAAAGTATTTTTACTGTACAGGAGAAATTGATCTGGAGACATTACACATCCCTGTCTCACACCCACCTCTATTATTAGACTGATATTGACCTACTCCATTATCAATCTTTATGTCAGCTTGTTGTTTCTGTGACAAGATCGCCTTGGGTAGTGAGAGTTAACCACACCCGAGGTGTCTCTAGCACTCCCGTGTTTTCTAACCCCAGGGGTTGGACAGGCAGATACACAATTTACTCTGTGGTTGACCTCGTATTAGTTAATTATGTCTACAAGCCCCTCCAGATTCTAGACCCCCACTAACTACCTACTCCCGTGGAACAATGAACACTGAGGCATCGTCCGAGACCACACTCAATAATTATACAAAGAGTAAGTCAACAAACACAAAGTTTATTCTACCCTTGAGAATACAGAACTGAAATGAACATCCTGATAGAATAATCTATTTACACAAATAGAGGATAGAGTAGAGACAGAATCAGAGATATGGTTAATTCATCATAAGGCTGAGAAGTATATGTCCCGTCCAGTTGCTCCGCCACTCACCCGGCTTCCTTCCAGTGAGATGACTAGAACCTTGGAGACCACTCCGTCCCCAGAGCTTGGATCGACAACAAGAGAGTTACCCCTGGACCTCACTCACTGGACCAACTGCAACTTCATCACTTCCTAATGAGTCACTGCTAAGTTAATAAACAGTTCTCTGTACACAGCCTAGCTTGGAGACAATCCTCCTGGACTTGACCCCAGTTACTCTTGAATTCAATGAATGTATGTAGCCATTGACCAATCTAATGGTCCCTCAGACATACTTTACCCTGGTGGATAATAAGTCAATGACCAATCTAATGGTCCCAAAGTCAAGCCAATGACCAATCTAATGGTACCTCAATCATAGTACATTAACCCCTGGTCGGGTAATCAGACAATAACCAATCTAATGGTCCCTCAATCATAGTACATTACCCCTGGTCGGGTAATAAGATAGTTCTGCCGATAAGTCACTGAGTCCTATGAGAAAACACAGTTCAGTTTCTAAACTAAGTACCTCATTTAGATTACACTTATATTTCATCCGGAGATAACCTTGTTCAGTTTGGACAGTAATTAGTTGTCCGCTACCTGATAACACTGGTAAGAAGTTTCTTATACGTAAGCTGGTGTAGGTCTCATCATGACCTGCCACTAAAGCCGCCGTAGGAACAGTCCCAGTTATAGATCAATTTTTCCGTCGTTTAGGCGGAACCTCACTAGACGTATACCGTCTGGTGTCTTGTAGCATTGAGCATGATTGCTCAGGTAGATGAACTTCTTCTTGCTGAAATAGAGTATCTTCAAAATCAGAAAAACAACACAAACCATCACATCCCACACGTGCACTTTTTGGGCACCGGAATCACTGGATGCTAACATTCCCTCATGATGATTCCTCCTGGCACATGGTGTGGTTTAGTCAGGCGAGGTAAGTATAGGATTCTACCCTTCGCTGTGTTACACGAAGTGGTTTCCGGCAAACGACAAGTATAGTTGACTGGTTCCTCAACAGGCAAACTCCTGAAAGGAAGATCGACCGGTGAGAGTATTCTGGCCCAAACATTGGTCCACATGCATCCCTACCACTGACTACTCAACCCTCAGTCATGCTACTTAGTTATGCAAATAACTAAAGCATTATCTCTATATTGAGAGTAGTAAAGCATGGGGCTCCAGTCAATGTCAGCTGGCCTCATAGAACAGCCCGTCAAACAGAGTAGGAAATCAGAATGACGAGTCTGATCGTATGTCTCACCTATCCCTAATCATCTACCAATTGTCGCTAACGTCACTAGCTATAGTAATCAGTTATCATAGTTCTAAAATTAACAGAACTAAACATTAAGGTGAAGAGTCCCTGGACTCGTTCCTTACATTGGACATGTTCAATAATAAACATAATACTGATCACTGTACCATCCCTCGGGATATAGGAATAATACATGAATCACATCAAGTATTTACACACACCGTATTTGCTGGTGGGACATCCTGCCCACCCTATAGCAAACTCTTCTTATCAGACTCTTCCCTAGAGTCAAGAAGCCTTCTTGGTAAAACATGTTCCCCACATGTTCCAAGGGTTATGTTCCAGCTCTGCCCTTCCAAGTGGATTAGCCTTGGCCCGGACCGAACTTCATAGCTGGCCTGGTCTGCCAGCACCATACTTTCATAACTTGCTTTCCAATCCCCCATATCCCACTATGTCCCCCGTGTCTCATGCAACCTCCTTTTGTCCTTCCATACCTACTAGCACCTCAGCACTCCTTCGCACTTGTGCAAGCATGAAAGAACAGGAAAGTAAAGACAAGAATTCAGAACGCATATGTACATCACGACGGTACGCATTGTTATCACGCGTCGACCACTCGGCGTTCGGTATCGCTCCAAGAAGTATCACATAACATGACTTAATATATATACATAATGCCACATCATATATATATATATATATATATATATATATATATATATATATATATATATATATATATATATATATATATATATATATATATCCTCAATGAAGACTTACCTTCTCACAGAATTCCCGTGTTCCACACAATGAATTCACTATTACGTTAACACAAATAGTTACATCATTCACTGTGGTAAAGCACTAAGTTCTCTCTTTACTTGGTGGCTATGCACAGCACTGTCTGAATCTCCACCTACCAACTTACCTTGCTATCTAACAGTTCTTCTTGCTTCAGCAACTGACTGACATAAGTCTAGGTTCATATCAGGCACTATTAACTATGTTCTATTCTAAAACAGCCATAGGATATGCAACGATTTGCACCACACGGTAAATACAAGTTGAACACAAATCGCCAACATCACACGCCTACATTCCCAACAGGTGATTCCACTACACCCGCTGGTAAACAAACGCCACACACGGCCTAGGCTTCAGCGGCGTTATCGATCGATTTCTCATTACTAATGCAAAGACATCCGCATAGTGAATGAGGTTAGAACGATTGCGTTTTGTGAACAGTTACAAAGTTAAATAAATTAACCAAATAAATACCTGAATACTTAGAACCAGCCTCCAGTCAGCTACCAGAACTGTTCAACGGCACATCTGCCTCATTGCGATAACAGTCAGCTGTAACGTGGATGAGGTGAGACGCAAAATACATGGCTCAACACAGCCCTGCGTCTTCTCTCCGGGAGAGTCATGAAGTGAATGCCTATTCTAGCCGCATTTCCCCAATCGTGCAAACCCATGCGCACGAGGAGCGAGTGCTCCTTGGGAAAAGTCAACTTCTCGGGCAACATTCATTCCCCGCCTAGAATTTCTAGATCTCTCTGCACGGGAATTTGCTGAAGCACCCGGCAACCCGGTACAGTCAATTCCCGGTCATTCGAGATGATTCTAGATGGAAAATTCCTATCGGCTTCCCTCAGTCTATTTATAACTGGGAAAGTCCCCGATGACACGCCAAAATAGTGCGGGATCCCGACGACAACAGACAGATGATCGCGGTTTCGTCACATAGGCCCCCACTTTAAGAGGATCGACCCCGTCGTTCCACTTCTACGCAGAAGCTGTCTATGTCGTTCTTTCTTCTTTCTTAGAGACCGGATGGCGGGTGAGGAAGTCTAACCCGTCAATATTTCATAGGATACTTTTACCACCTTTGGTGGGGTGACAAGCTATTCAGTATCACGGGTGATCAACGCCTACTCCGCTACTGCGATCGGGCATCTCGCAGTGTCTTGCGGACCAGAGCTCCCGTCTCGATCTGATTTAACGATCGCTCCTGCCAGAGTTTACTGGACTTCTGCAACTCCAGCTTCCCCTTTCGAGGACCCAGCTGGACTGCAGTCGGTCGGTTTGAGGAACCAGAGGTCTGTGTACGTTCCGACACAACCCACCTCTTCCGACCACGGTTCTCAGTGTAGCTAGCACTGCGGGTGTTCCTTTGGCCGGTCATGTTCCCCCGAGCACCGGGCTGAACCGAAGAAGGTACCTGCACATACATATAGGACTTCCTATGGTGTGACAGGCTTTCCGCTACCTGACCTGAACCCCGAACCGTACTTTCAGCGAAACTTTGCGCCCTTGGGTGGGTAGACTTATCATCGGGCTTCCCCTCATAGCGCATGAGGAGACTGGAATGGAAAGTAGAAGACTTTCCCAGGATCGCCACTCCATAGTGCTTGTGGAGCCCCACTTTATCCACTAGGAATGGGCCCTGCCACCCGATTTCGAATTCGTTCCCCTCGATTGGGAGTAGTACTAGAACTCGGTCTCCAACCGCGAAGGATATCTTCGTCTTCGTCCGTTTTTCAGGTGTGCATTTACGGCACTCAGGACAAGACCTGATATATCTGCGCACGTCGCCTGTCATTCCCGGCCACCAATAGTACCGGGAAAGACACTTACTGGTTGCCCCTACAGTCAGATGTCCGGTTGGGGACCTGACATGTACCGTTCGCAGCAGATTAGCTCTAAAGCTCTCAGGAACCTAACTTACGTTCCTTCTGCCGCTTCTCTGCTCCGGTCTGAATTAACTGCGACCGGTTGTCAGAGCTGAACTCACCCTGAGGTAACGGGCTCACATCGTTGGACAACCTGTTTGAACAAGGACACTCCGTCGCATCCTTGCTCCGAGCAGTACTCATTACATCCAGGTGAGTTTTCCGGAGACTTACCTTTTCTAGACCCTCTTCCTCTGTAGATCTGACCTGCCTAGACTTATGGATGCTAGGGTGTTCTGGTTCGCCCAGAAACACGTACTTCCGGCCAAGAATCAGGGGATAGAGAGGATCCGGTACTACTGCCGCCTGAATGCGTCCAGTAACGTACTTGCTCCGAATCTCCACATTGGCAATCGGGCAACGTAACGCTACAGCACTCCTACTGGCTGGCTGTATCTCCGTTATCTCCCCGGTGAGTTGCTCTGGGCCTGTCAGGTGGGATGCAATTACAGCAGGAAATTGCAATCCTGTGTCATAGAGGCACATCACCTGTTGCCCGTTCACTTCTACCCTCTCAACCACTGGAGGTCTTATAGGTTCCACATTCCCATCAACCGATTTCACTTTCCTGCATGGTCTATCCCTAACCTCTGCAAGACAAGCAAATTGAAAGTCCTTCGGTTTACTCTTGCACTCACTCGTATTGTGAGTGCTGGACTTGCAGAATTTGCACCACCGTTCACTCCACTTCCTCTTTGGAGAGTTAGGTGGGCTATTCTTACCTTGGTTGATGTTAGAGGTCTTCTCTAAAGAGTTTACCTGTTTACTTGGTTCAACAGAACCTTTGGTCTTCTTTGCTGCCTTACTTGACTTACCTTGATCCTTATCTTTCGATCTCGGATCAGTTGGACTGGTGTCTCCAGTCTCGCCATAGACTTCAACGTATCTTTCGGCTAACTTGGTGACTATATCTAATCTCTCAGCCCCATTCTCACCTAAGAAGTTTCGCAAGGGTTTCGACATTTGCATTCGCATCTGATCTACAACCATCAACTCACGCAAACTTTCATACTCCTCGTTAAATCCGGCCAAGGCCATCCATTTAAGAAGGTATGAGTTCAATCTCACACTGTATGCTGAAAACAGTTCACCAGGTTCTCGCTTTGAAGTTCTAAACTTCCGTCGGTATGAGTGCGCTGTGATCTCCAATCTCTTCAAGAGAGCCGCTTTCAATGCCGGGTAATCATTCTGCAAACCCGGTGGCAAGCGTGCATACACTTCATAACCGGCGCCTCGAAGTCCCTGGGAGAGTTTCAAACACCATTTCTGTTTGTCTAACCCCATTGCAATAGACATGGCCTCATACTTCTCCAAGTACTGGTCTATCCGTTCTTTCTCGGGTTCGAACGGCTGTAAAGGCCACTTCATAGCCTGGTAGTCACGTCTACTGGTTGACTCTGAGCTAGGAGGTACACCTCCTCCCACAGCTCCATCAGTTACACCAGTAGCAGGCGCTTGTGCCTCAAGTAGCTTCATTCGATACTCATGGTCACGTCTTTCTCTGTCGGCTTCCAACTCAAGCCGTTTCATCTCGCTATCAGCAGCTATCTTCTTTTCCTCTAGAGCCACTTTACTGGCTTCAAGTTCTCTTTCTGCTCTCCTCCTCTCTCTTTCCTCTTGGCGAAAATTTCTTTCCACCTCTTGCACATAGGATTTCAATGCATCTCCATCTAGACCTAACTTCTGCCCAGTTGCCTGAACTTTGGCTAAGTCTAACTCTTGGGTAGACATGTTGACTATGAGATGTGGTTACTCAAGTATGTGTGGGTGAAGCAATACAATTAATCACTACTAATAGTATTAACTAAACACCACAACACAAATGTCCGTCAGACAGATATGAGATAGGTAGAAGTAGTAGAATCTTATGTAGACTGATAGTAGAGGATATAGACTAAGTCAGTATCCCTACGAGAGGTTCCTACAACACACAGAGAGCTTGGAATAATCCCGGACGAGCCCCCACTCTATTCTGGAGTGTGACAAGATCGCCTTGGGTAGTGAGAGTGAACCACACCCGAGGTGTCTCTAGCACTCCCGTGTATTCTAACCCCAGGGGTTGGACAGGTAGATACACTGTTTACTCTGTGGTTGACCTCGTATTAGTTAATTATGTCTACAAGCCCCTCCAGATTCTAGACCCCCACTAACTACCTACTCCCGTGGAACAAGTGAACACTGAGGCATCGTCCGAGACCACACTCAATAATTATACAAAGAGTAAGTCAACATACACAAAGTTTATTCTACCCTTGAGAATATAGAACTGAAATGAACATCCTGATAGAATAATCTATTTACGCAAATAGAGGATAGAGTAGAGACAGAATCAGAGATATGGCCTCTAATTCATCATCAGGCTGAGAAGTAGATTGGATGCAGATGTCCCGTCCAGTCGGTCCGCCACTCACCCGGCTTCCTTCCAGTGAGATGACTAGAACCTTTGGAGACCACTCCGTCCCCAGAGCTTGGATCGACAACAAGAGAGTTACCCCTCGGACCTCACTCAACTGGACCAACTGCAACTTCATCACTTCCTAATGAGTCACTGCTAAGTTAATAAACAGTTCTCTATAAACAGCCTAGCTGGGAGACAATCCTCCTGGACTTGACCCCAGTTACTCTTGACTTCAATGAATGTATGTAGCCAATGACCAATCTAATGGTCCCTCAGACATACATTACCCTGGTTGGATAATAAGTCAATGAACAATCTAATGATCCCAAAGTCAAGCCAATGACCAATCTAATGGTCCCTAAATCATAGTACATTAACCCCTGGTAGGGTAATCAGACAATAACCAATCTAATGGTCCCTCAATCATAGTACATTACCCCTGGTCGGGTAATAAGATAGTTCTGCCGATAAGTCACTGAGTCCTATGAGAAAACACAGTTCAGTTTCTAAACTAAGTACCTCATTTAGATTACACTTATATTTCATCCGGAGATAACCTTGTTCAGTTTGGACAATAATTAGTTGTCCGCTACCTGATAACACTGGTAAGAAGTTTCTTATACGTAAGCTGGTGTAGGTCTCATCATGACCTGCCTACTAAAGCCGCCGTAGGAACAGTCCCAGTTATAGATCAATTTTTCCGTCGTTTAGGCGGAACCTCACTAGACGTATACCGTCTGGTGTCTTGTAGCATTGAGCATGATTGCTCAGGTAGATGAACTTCTCCTTGCTGAAATAGAGTATCTTCTAAGTCAGAAAAGCAACACAAACCATCACATCCCACACGTGCACTTTCAGGGCACCGGAATCACTGGATGCTAACATTCCCTCATGATGATTCTTCCTGGCACATGGTGTGGTTTAGTCAGGCGAGGTAAGTATAGGATTCTACCCTTCGCTGTGTTACACGAAGTGGTTTCCGGCAAACGACAAGTATAGTTGACTGGTTCCTCAACAGGCAAACTCCTGAAATGAAGAGCGACCGGTGAGAGTATTCTGGCCCAAACATTGGTCCACATGCATCCTACCATTGACTACTCAACCCTCAGTCATGCTACATAGTTATGCAAATAACTAAAGCATTATCTCTATATTGAGAGTAGTAAAGCATGGGGCTCCAGTCAATGTCAGCTGGCCTCATAGAACAGCCCGTCAAACAGAGTAGGAAATCAGAATGACGAGTCTGATCGTATGTCTCACCTATCGCTAATCATCTACCAATTGTCGCTAACGTCACTAGCTATAGTAATCAGTTATCATAGTTCTAAAATTAACAGCACTCCTTCGCACTTGTGCAAGTAGGAAAGAACAGGACAGTAAGACAAGAATTTAGAAGAATATATATATATCATCAATGAAGACTTACCTTCACACAGAATTCTAGTGTTCCACACAATGAATTCACTATTAAGTTAACACACAATAGTTACATCAATCATGGTGGCTAAGAACTAAGTTCTCTCGTTACTTACCTTGCTATCTTAACAGTTCTCCTTGCTTCAGCAACTGACTGACATAAGTCTAGGTTCATATCATGCACCATTAACTATGTTTTATTCTAAAACAGCAACCTAGTATATGCAACGATTGGCAACACACGGTAAATACTAGTTGAACACAAATCGCCAATATCACAAGCCTACATTGCCAGCCGGTCCTTCCACTACACACGCTGGTAAACAAACGTAGCACACACGGCCTAAGTTTCAGCGGCGTTATCGATCGGTTCCGCATTAGTAATGCAAAACCACCCACATATTTAATGAGGTTAGAACGTTTGCGTTTTGTGAACAATTACAAAGTTAAATGAATTAACCAAGTGGATACCTGAATACTTTGAACCAGCCTCCAGTCAGCTACCAGAACTGTTCAACGGCACATCTGCCTCATTGCGATAACAGTCAGCTGGAACGTGGATGAGGTGAGACGCAAACCAAATGGCTCAACACAGCCCTGCGTCTTCTCTCTGGGAGAGTCATGAAGTGAATGGCTATTCTAACCGCGTTTCCCCAATCGTGAAAACTCATGCGCACGAGAAGCAAGTGCTCCTTGGGAAAAGTCAACTTCTCGGGCAACATTCATTCCCCGCCTAGAATTTCTAGATCTCTCTGCACGGGAATTCGCCGAAGCACCCGGCAACCGGTACAGTCAAATACCGGTAATTCGAGATGATTCTAGATGGAAAATTCCTATCGGCTTCCCTCAGTCTATTTATAACTGGGAAAGTCCCCGATGACACGCCAAAATAGTGCGAGATCCCTACGACAACAGACAGATGATCGCGGTTTCGTTACAGTTTCCAATATATATTGTTACAAGTCTAAGGTCTTTCCCATCACTTTGTAGATCTTCAAGCATGCTTATCGTGTCGACATGTCTTAGTTTATCAAAAGCCTTTGTGTAGTCAATAAGCAAAGATGTAAGTCTTTGTTTACTTCAATAGAACGTTCAATTATTGTTCTCTCCATATACACAGCATTAATTGTACCTTTGCCTTCTACAAACCCACAATGTTCTTTTCCTATTTCGGGTTGTAATATCTTCCTAACTATTTGCATGGTAATTCTTAACAAAATGCAGCTCATTATACTAATTATATTTGATTATATTATATGCACTTATGGGTTACACTCGTGTGCCGTGATGTTAATCCGTCGACTAAGCAAACTATTTACCTAAGCAAACTAAGCAAGCAAACTTACCTGTTATACTAATTGTTAGATGTTGATCACATTCCACGGATCCTGATTTCTTTGGGATAGCAATAAATATAGAATTACATAATTCAGGAGGTATATCGCCAGTGTCATATATTGTGTTCAGCAGTCTGGTGACGTGGTCTATTCCATATTCTTCTAAGGCATTTATCATTTATGGTGTGATGCTGTGTGAACTGAGGATCTTGTCAGTTTTCATATTATTAAGATAATTATGAACCTCTATCTTTAAAATTGATGGCCTTTCATTATTAAGTGAGCACCTACAACACTATCCATATAGTATACATCGCAACAAGCATCCCACTTTACAAAGTAAAATGCAAAACATGTATATATGGCGTACGCTTGAGCGAGCACAAGAGAGAGAGAGAGAGAGAGAGAGAGAGAGAGAGAGAGAGAGAGAGAGAGAGAGAGAGAGAGAGAGAGAGAGAGAGAGAGAGAGAGAGCAAACCTAAAGAAAGACTGAAGCTAGCTGCGATGGGTAACAAACCAAAATTTTGCATGGTTTGTTGCAGCCCCTTTTCTGCGACTTGGTCCTCGCTTCCTTCCAGCCCCGTTTGTAAACTTTGTATTATGACAGTGGTTCTCAACCGGTGGGGAATTCCCCCCCCCCCCCAGGGGGGAATTTGAGGGTTTCCAGGGGGGGGGGGAATGAAGACATTGTCAAATTGGCTTCAGGACCACACAAAACGTGATCGGGATATTAAGCGTACTCGTGACGTTAAATCCCCCGATTATTTCAAGATCGCGTTAATACAAGAACCGATTACTTGATATTGTTTTCCCTCCATAATATACGGTTCTTTTCCTTCTACCTAGCCTCTATGATTTAGGTTGCCGTATTTTACCAGAGATTTTATTTGCGGTAACTTACGTTTTTTTTGTTATTGCTTCTCCGTTTTAATGAGGTTTAGAGTACTCATCATGTTAAATTTCCCGATTATTTCAAGATCGCATTAAAACAGAAACCGACTACCGAGATCCCTCCATTGTTTACAAATCTACACGTCTCAGCTTTTCAAATTATTATTTTTGCGGAGATAAGGAGACTGTCTTTTTAAGACGTAAGTTGACTCGTGGATATATATATATATATATATATATATATATATATATATATATATATATATATATATATATATATATATATATATATATATATTGCATATCCTATTTACAGGGCATTGCAGTCAACACCAGCGATGTACTGTAAATAGGATATGCAATATAATTGTGTGTGTGTGTGTACGTATATATGTGCGTGTGGGTGTGTATACACGTCTGTGGGTGTTTATGTGTGTTGATCTTGACTTTATCGTTTTATATTTATAGAATCTGAAGCCCATGATGAGTGTCAAGAAACGAAAGTATGACCTGTCTTATTTGAATTATGGATTCACAAATATCGTCATCAACGGAGAAGAACGACCTCAGTGTGTTATTTGTAGTAAAAGTTTGTCAAATGATTCTATGAAACCGACACAGTTGAGGAATCATTTGTTGAATGTTCATCCTCAATACAAGGACAAGGACAAAACCTATTTTGAACGTCTTGGGAATGCTGTCAAAAGGATGAGACTGGATTTAACAGGGGTATTCCAAGAAACAAACCAAAAGGTTACTGAAGCTTCCTATGTCGTAGCACTGGAGATAGCGAAGCAGAAAAAACCACATACAATCGGGGAATCTTTGATCAAACCTTGTTGTCTCAAGATGGTGGAAATTGTGTTGGGAAATGAATCAGAGAAAAAACTTGCAGCGGTTTCACTATCAAACGACACTGTTCAAAGGAGGATCAGCGATATGGCCAATGACATCAAGGATCAAGTTGTGCAAGAGATCAAGTCTGCAGCATTTGGGCTCTATTCAATTCAAATTGATGAATCGACTGATGTGGCATCGTGTTCTCAGTTGATAGTGTTTGCAAGGTATGTGCATTCAGGATCATTTAAAGAAGAACTTCTTTTTTGTTCTCCTCTTGAAACAACTACCATGGCCTCTGATATTTTGGAAAAGGTTTCATCTTTCCTTGAATCAGAAAATCTTTTATGGGATAATATGTGTGGGTGCTGTACAGATGGAGCACCAGCTATGTTGGGGACCAAATCAGGATTTCAAGTTAGTGTGAAGAAACGTGCCCCAAAAGTGAAAGGCATTCATTGCATGATCCATCGTCAAGCACTGGCCTCCAAAACACTTCCAGCTCCTTTGGGGAAGGTTTTGGATCAAACCGTTCAGATAGTGAATTTTATCAAAGGAGAAGCTCTCAACTCACGGCTTTTTAAGCAGTTATGCGTTGACATGAATGCAGGCCACCATTTGCTTCTTTTCCACACAAATGTTCGATGGCTGTCAAGAGGAAATGTAACTGCGCGAGTATATGAGCTGAGAGACGAGCTCAAATTATTTTTTGAAGTTCAGGGTAAGATGGACTTTTTCGCCTGGCTGGATGATGAGGAATGGATCATGCGCCTTGCCTATTTAGTTGATATTTTTGAGCAGTTGAATAAACTCAATCTTCAGATGCAAGGAAGGAATACAAATATCATACAATTTGTGGATGCCTTGAGAGCTTTTATGAGCAAGCTGGAAAACTGGAAAAGAAAGGTCAATATGACAAATGTTGCGTATTTCAGAATTGCTGCGGGAAAAACAATCAGTGTTCTCATTGATTACAGTTTTCATTTAAATTACGAACCTACAATATCCAGGTTTTGTAATGAGCGTTTTGTTTGATGAAGCACAATTTTCTGGCATCCTGGTGTCGTATATTAAGCTACAATTCTTTGACGTTTTAACTGTTTGTTTATTGTAGTATGATTAATGTGGTGTTTTAATAAAATATTGCGAATGTAAAAATGCTTCTATTTAAGTTTTAATATCCATCAGCATATTCATTTGCTATTAACTGTAGAAAACTACACTATAAAATGTATCTTTACATGTGAAGGTTATGTACAACTATGGAAGAAAATAAGTATTTTCACTATTATAGGCATGTTATTTTTAATGCACCTTTTGAGGCTGACAATTTTGGAAAGTTGGAGGGGGGGGGGGGGGGGGAATGACGTTCTGAAAATATGGTGAAGGGGGGAACGGGCCAAAAAAGGTTGAGAACCACTGTATTATGACATATGGCCTTTAACAAGCCCGACAAAAACTTACTGATGTTGAACTAATAGAGATATCCATAAAATGATAATACTTTGATTAAATATCGAAGAGAAATAGAAATATGACTTATAAAATGTTAATATATTTAAAATAAAGCCATTGTTTTTACACAAACTCTGCAACAAATTAATTATTATTAATATATTTGATGAGGGAAATGTCTGTGACTAATAACTATGTCAATGTTATGTTTTTATAAAAATAAGTTAAGATAACTACTAGATTCCTTAAATCATATAATACATGAATGCTTTTTAGTAATGTCCCTTGAAACACTGTTGTGTTGTTATGTCCCTTCCCTTTAATTACACGTCTTCAGTGATACAACTATCACTTGCTAAACATAAGTATCATCAGCCTGTCCTGCTAAGCAGAAGCCAGGTTCCCGCAGACCAACTTGGGTATAAGCCCAATGTAGAGGCCTCTCAGCAACTTCTGTCTTCAATTCCTTAGCCATCATCTTCTAAACTGTGTTCTAGCTTCACTGTTGAATATCATAGCACACCTACATGGAACCTGTTGAGTAGAGAATACTATGGTGAGAGCAACTCAATCCTGGCCGGAATCAGGTGAGTGTAGGCCAATAGCAGCACTCAGATCTACAACAGAGATCCGATCTCTGTCATATGGCCAAATAGCTCATCACATGGTTTATTGACGGTGCTATCCCAGAATAAATCTTCTGTGTACTCCGCCCATCTTTTTATTATGTCGTTGTTATCAATTATAATTTCTCCATTTTTTCCTCTGACACAACCGTTTCCTGCTATATTATTTTTCTTCTTTGTAAAACCTTTTATATATTCATGTAATTCTTTCGAGTTGTGTTTTATTTCCAGATCCTCTATTTCTTTGCATTTCTTCTGCAACCACTCTTCCTTGGCAACTCAAAGACATTGGCGATTTGTTCTTAGAAATGATATTGACACTACCTCTCTCGGGAGATCAAATCACTTTAGTTTATTTCCGGTGTAGACACAGATGGTCGAACTTTTGGTGCTTCTCTCTCCGTACATCACATTAGTATATGTCAGTGTCGACACAGCTGCGTTAACTATTGATATTATCTCTCTTCGAATATCACATTAGTTTAATAAATAACTGGTGTAGACATAGATAGTCGAACTATTAATATTATATCTCTCCGTGCATCATGTTATTTTAGTACCTGTCAGGTATAGACACAGTCTAGTGGGACTATTGAGTAAGCAGTTCACGTGTGTGAGTCAACATATTTCAAGATATCTGCATTGCTCTTTCTATCCCTCCACTGTATTCCCATAATTCTTTAGAAAACCACATCTCCGCAACGTCTACATGATTCCTCACTTGTCATACCATTTTATAAAAGCCAACGTAAGGCGGTCTGTTACCAAATCGCCCGCAGCTGTATTTCGAACGTGGTATATGGAATTGCGTCGGTAACCACATCGCCACAGAGCCGTTGTGGTTTCAAAACAAGAGTGAGATCTTCAGGTAGTCCCAGCCACTTTTAGAATTAAGTATCGATTAAGATATATTTTATTCTGGCACGAAACCAGACACGATTCTACTTCGATAATTCTGGTAATTCTAGAGCTTACCATATTCCGACCCTCGCGGACAGAGCGCGTTTATTAGTTTACAGTGACATGGTGGGTGTTGAAAGTTCTAAAGTGTTAAGTAGGTATGGAACCAATGGCAGACCTAGAAAACCGGCAGGGAATTTACTTGATCCTAGAAAATACTGCTCACGAAGAAATGGAGAAAATTGAAACAAAGGTGCTAGTTAAAGGCACTGGAACTTCACTTAATCCTCCCCCACGACGACTAACGGCATATGTGGAAGACAACAACGAAACCAGACCAGCAATTTTCGTGTGTTAATTGCATGGAGTGGGTGTCAAGACAGAGATAGCATCTATCATTAGTCATTAGTCATTATTCGTGGTTCCAACTTTAAAGAAACGGGTCGTCCCTATTATGCTCCGTTTATGTGCTAGTGAATATTACACAAAATGCTCCCCATTGCTCCATATTAAAAAGTGGAACAGACAGCCCGCACACGCACACTGTGTATAATGCATGCCGCTAGAATGCCAACACAAAAGTCCTCCACGAAAAATACAGTTCATTGTAGATGGAAGCTGCAGTCGCTAGAAAATTAGCAGCCTCACATTACTGAATAAGGCAATCCAGCCAGTTCTGCGACAAGTCCACCGCTATTATTCCGAACATACAGGTCACGCTACAAACAACCACGGACAGATGCAAAAGCACTTCACACGAAATTCACAGCTTACAGTGTCGCGCCACGCACTCATCTCAGTAGCAGAGCGACGGAACCATACGCTTCCAGTCTAACATGAGGAAAATGCGAATGCAAACGGTAGCCACAAGCATAAACACTCCAGAGGTCTTAACCGTTTAAATGCCAATCCTCCATGTTGGGGGAGATATATCATCTATCAAAGGAGAGTTAATGCGTTCTCTTCCGTCCGTTAGCCTAAGGAACACCCAATAGCAAAGGTGTGTAATCGTTTATTCCCCCAACGGAGGGTAACATGAAATCACGGGAATATGTTGTGGGTGGACCTGGAGGGCAACTGAAAGATAGTCGCTGGTTGCGGTACCAAGTTTCACGACGGTAGGCAGGTGAACTCAATAAAAGCAATGACAACAGCCACCGATCGGTAGGATCGGTGGCTGTCAGGAAGGAAAGAATGACAAATTATCTTCTTTTCAAATGTCAACTTGCACATGGTGCTTCCTGTGTGCCCCACTTACAAGGGAAGGCACAAGAGATCAGGTGGTGTATAACATCACAAGATACCACTGGTTCTTGGGGAAATTCCCAGGCTCCTCCAGAGATCGAAACTAGGTTTCCTGGGCTCTGACATTAGCAGTTCTGGTTTTGTTATTACTTAAATCTCTTTTAAAATGTTACCCTCTCTCTCCATCTTCCTAATTGTTTCCGTTGTTATCCGTTCCTATATTTGAATGGTGAAGACACTAAGAATATATCGCACAACTTATTGTATGACATATTTCGTTGCATCTTGACTGGTGTATGCCACAGAAAAATTTTAACATAAATGAAGTAACATGGTGAATTCTTTGAAATGAAATTCATAAACAACTCTTTGGCGTTTTATTTTTTTCTTTTTTTTTTCAATTCTTAGTGTGCATCTAACGAGATACAGCGAAATACGCCAAGCAATAAATTGTGCCATATATTGTTTGCGACGTTATTGTTCATGTTGACAACAGGAAAGCATTGTTTTGAAAATCCTACAATGTATTGATGTAAAAGTTTATACGATGATATGTATTTATAAAGTTTCAACTTAAGTTTGCATATTTAGAAGATGTATATGTTTATCAACTTACTAAATAAGCCTAATAGCGCATAAATGCCTTTGAATATAAATGTTTTAGACGAGTTCTAAGAATATCTTGGATAAAGAAAATAACAAATGCATCATACTTCAAGATCTGAATATTGAAGAAGATTGGCTATTAAAGAGATTAAAACAAAGAAAATCGAAATATTTTAGTCACTTGAAACATCACGAAAGTTTCGAGAGAACTATTATGGAGGCGTATATGCCTAGGAAGAGAGGAAGAGGAAGGCCAAAGAGAAGATGGGTACAGGTTGTGGCGGATAATCTCCAGATGGGTGTATCGAACGCGGGACATCTAGCTTATGTTCGAGAGGTTTTCCTGAAGGTTGTTATGGGAGTGAGGGTCTGCAAAGGACATGCTACTGAATAAATGAATGAATGAATGAATGAATGAATGAATGAATGAATGAATGAATGAATGAATGTGTCTATCAACAAAGTATGTGCTTAGCAACAGAGATGTGGTTCCTATAACGAATGTTGCGAATTCCTTGGACTACCAAAGTAGCTTACAACGAATGCCTGAAAGAGGCTAATGAAACTAAAACATTATATACAACAATAACAGAGACAAACAGTTTTCTTTGGTCATGTGACGAGAAGAGAGGCATTGGAAAACATAATCACAACTGGAACGATCGAGGGGAAGAGCAGAGAAGTAGACCAAGAGAAATTATGCTGGATGGACTGAGAAGGTGGCATGGAGGAATATCATCAGCGGAATTGATCCAGAAAATCAATGACCGAGATCTGTGGAAAGTCATGAACGCCTACGCCAGCCGGCATTTGATGATGATGATGATGATGCTGTATTTATTGAGTTTTAACTTAATTGTGCATATTCGTTGAGTTTCAACTTAATTTTGCTTGTTTATAAATTGTTATGTATTTATTGAATTTCACCTTCATTTTACTTATCAGCAGATGGTGATTGTCGGATACGTATGTGATTGATGGCTCAACCCCACAGAGATAAATGATGATAAACCATTTTTCCCAATGTGAACCTGCCCGTTTAATTAATTTAGCTGTACTGACTCAATTGTTGAGACCAGAAATAGAGTTTTGGAGAACCAAGGAATACCTTTAGGAAACACTGAAAAAGCTGTACTCCCTTTTAGACCCAATTTATTCCTTAAGTGGTTCCTTGCCTCTCCTCTTTTTTTTTTTTAAGCATATCCTTTTTACAGGACTTAGCTGTCAACACCAGCATCTTTCAGCTGTATGTTGATCTCTTGGCAAGATTACGCTCAGTAGTTTGCCATTGCTTTCTGAGCGGCCGGCTCGGTATCCCGCAAGTCACGAGCGGGGGTCGAACCGCCTCAGCTCTCGCTCCGCTACGAGACTCTGCGTGATAAACGGGATTACAGAGAGAAAGTGTTGTAACCCCACAGCCAGAGAGACCGGCGCCTCTCCTCTACCAACTAATTAATTCTATCTAGGGTAATTTAAAACAATTTGACTATGACAAGTAAAATACAATCAATACATGACATGACCTTAGTTTTTATGATTTAATAAACACAAATATGGATTTTGTAAATTGCATTCAAAATTACAATTTCCTGTCATAAAATATGGACATATATATACAGAATTATACAGAATTGATGTGCCAATGATAAGGTAGATATTAACAGTTAGATTTTTCCCAGTGGCATGTAATGCTAATCTTTTACTGGCCTGGAGGATCTGGAAAAAAAAAGAACTGTCTGCAATCAGGATTCTCCACTTCCAGCTTTGGGAATCACTCTGGCTATCATCAATTGTATTATTATTGTTCCTGGGCGTAGTAGAACATAAGTTGGCTCTTGGTTTTCTTTTCTCACAGCCGGTAATTGTTTAACTAAAGGTTACCTCTCCTATGAGACAAATGGAATGGTTGCAGGTAGATACGTTTCTGCGCTACTCTATCAAGGGCATCACTCAACCATGTGCTCACTCAACAGGTGCTGCATTCAATCTTCACCACGTCAGGTCTGGATTGACATGAATAAGACCACTACCTGAAATTCCATCAATCACATAATTCTAATAATATCAGAAATATGACATTAGAATTTACATGTAAAAACCTAAGAATATAACCAGTGAAAACAATAAAATGAATCTCTTCTTAGAGAAAATAAACAGGGAAGAAAGATAGTCTTGGTGTTCCCAATTGGTTATCACCGACACAGTTGTTTTGCTCTCACTCCAATCTTCCACTATCAAGTGTTCAAGGTTTAACTAGCAGATGTGCAGTTTCATCATCACCTATGCCTGTCCTCAGGTTTATAGAAGTAATACCTTGAGTGATTGGGAATTTAACAATTATGTTGACCATTCTCTTCTGTATCTAGTTTTGTTCTCTACTTCATCTTTTCCTATTCAAGAAAAAGGGTCTTATACATTTAGGGCTTTTAAAAATCAGGTCCCATTTCCATGAGTATTTGCTTATAAACAAGATAAGTACATTCTGGTATTATTCTTGTATAGCTTTCAGGTGTATTCTTCTTCATTAAATGCTTCAAGTGAGAAGATTTCTTCCATTCTCATGGATGTAATATTGATTATTATCATCAACATCATCATGGTTTTTATAATAATTGTAAGTAAAATCCTTATCATTATTTTCATAATTATTACATTGTAATTACAATCATCATCATTATTATCATGCTTATGGCAGTAGAAATCATGACATTATTCTAACATTATCATCATAATCATGGTTATATCATTTTCATTAAATTACAGTCATCCTCATTATCTTTGAAGTTCATTATTATCATTACAATAGACCATATGTGTTTACATGAACTACAAAGTGTGATTTTGCTTAAATTACAAACACAGATGCTGGTGCTATGCGTAATGTATGTTATGGTTTGTGTCGTGCTTAGCGCACAAAACTAGATGATAGGAATAAGAATGATATTTCATACAGAGTGGTGTTATGCGCCGGAGTGTTCTAAATTATTTGTTAGTTTATGGGTTACACCGAAGCATTTCTCTGGTGATAGGCATGGCATTCCACATCAAAGTTGCCGGCTATCATGAGATTGACTGTTGGCTTATACTCCCTCTCTCTCACTCAGCATGTAACTTAACTTCACTCACTCAACTCTGACATCATTCATATGTATGGATGATAATTTCACTCAGTCCACAGACACATTCATATTGGTAGGGGTGATCATATAGGAATCATTCATCACACATCCTTCATACTGTCATGTAAAGTGGGTACTTATGTGATTTCCAAATGACAACATAACATGTTTACACCATATGGCATCACAATGAGGTCTCATCCATTCATCAGACCAATCATATCTGTATGGATGACAATCATGCACATGTAGGTGCTTTACACAGAATACATTCACAGATTCACCAAGAATGACATTACAAGGGAATCTCATCCTTCAACCTCTTTCATGGATATTTAGCATGCATGCTGATGGGGTTTATGAAATGATACATTCACATCTGTTTAACAATGATGAAATCACACATGAATCCTCACAGTCATGTTATCAGCAATGACATAGTGATCCTTGTGATCATTAGACACACTTAGGCAATTCCCCCAGGAATTAGCAACAGGAAATCCAGGAGTTATCACATGTTCTCATAAAATACATACAATGTAGGTGATATATCCAATTCACATTCAGGCATTATGAATTAAAATATTTCTTGCATATCGGTTGGTTACGCACTATTATGAGGCACAGATATTATTATTGCCAATGGGTAACAGCCATGTCTACCTATTTGCCTTACCCAATGTGTTCTGTACCATCACACAAATTATGATACCTGTAGAATCTGGTTCTCGTGGGTTCATGAATTATAAGAAAACTATTTGTTTGTCCATGTGCTCATGTAAAAAAATTAATCTACTGACTAATGTGCTCAATCTACTTGACTATACACATTCCACTAAATTCTCTATTAGTGCTGGCACATGTAAACTAGTTTATAATCTTACGAGTGGGCCATAAACATTATGTCCTTACCACTGTACTAAGAATTCTGAATTTCCTTAAGTCACTCTAATTCATTGTAGATTCAGTTTCATGCTTAAGAAATAAAATGTATAACATGTGTCTAATGTTTTATACATTAACTAAGTTGTTTAGCTGGGAGAAAATAAACACTGTAGTTTTCTCCTATTGTACACTTTATCTTATGACTATGATAACTGAGTATAATATTATTTAGTTTGTACTAGATTAAATTCTTTAAGAACTCACATTCCAATCCTTGTAGATTGAGTTGCTTAAGAATTAAATGTACACCTTGGATTAATGCTTTTTATAGCATTAAGTCAGGTGTTTACTTTTGGGAGAAAATAACATTCAATATGGGTATTCTTAATTAATAGTTTATCTATAAACTATAACAATTAAATTAACTTCTGAATTCACCACACGTGTTCACCGAGTCTACTTATCAACTCTCTTCTGGGAAAATAGGCTCAAATTTAATCTAAGATTTAAACTAAATTATATTCACCTCATCAAAACACGACAGCTTCACAATGCGTGTCAACATTTGACATCACCAAGAAGTAAGGTCATAGATTTGGTTGTTTCCAAATACTGGCTGCTGGCATGTATGGTCCTTATTCTCTTTAGATAATTTTCTCACTTAGTCGTGGCGAGTTAAAAAGCTACCATTTGGCAGGCACATCTTGGTTTGTGACCAGTCGCTGTTTTGTTGTTACAAATGAGGCCGGAAATCGATTGTAGCTGTTTATATCTCAGCTTTCTCCGTGTTGAAGTTTTACCCCATATCCGCTCTTGATTCCTGAAGTGTGTGTTTTCCAATCCGGGGCGGTGTTGATTTTCCACTATCCCCCAAGTTTTAATGGTACCAGTGGTTTACGTTCTAGTACAATTTAGTTTTAATTTGAGGAGATCTTGACAGCTAGTAACGGCTTGTGAGTCAGTATACCACAGTGATCTGCATGTACACATGCACCTGTAAAACTATTTACGTCATGTAAAGATGATCTTAATTTCTTGTTAAAACAGTTGTGATAAATTTAATTTTCTATCTTGTGGGCTTGTGATACTCACGTTACTGTATGTATTCTTTCTTGTGTAAACACACTTCCACCTATGACACGTTGATTAATTGAGCAAAGATTGACACATTCTATAAACACAACGACTCACAAATATACACCTGGTATAAATGGAACGATCTAAATACTAAAAGCCAAAATGATTTTATATGAACAAGAAATAACAGAAAAAGAACTATATTAGATGCAAGGGCAGTGCCCAACTTAGGATAAACACAGATAACAAAGCAAGAACAATAAGAACAATAAGAACCATCTGTAGTAGAAAGCAAAGACCAGGAAAATACATGCCATGCGAAGCAGTAAACTTAAAAAACCTCATAAATGTGGCCGTGATGGAAAATTATGAGAAAGAACTAACTGAAATCTTTGTATAATTTCCTATAGAAAGAAAGACAGTGGAAGAAGAATGGGAGATGTTCAAATCAAAGTGAGGGAAAATTATGAGAAAGAACTAACTGAAATCTTTGTATAATTTCCTATAGAAAGAAAGACAGTGGAAGAAGAATTGGAGATGTTCAAATCAAGCATTTTAAATACTGCAAAATAACATGTGGAACCACGAGAAAACGCAAAAAAAAAAATAAAAAAAAATAACGAGTTGATGGTACCCAGAAATAAAAAAAAGTTGTAAAAGATCAAAAGGAAAAATATAAAAAGTGCTCGAAGAGCAAACAGTAATGCGATTCTCATAGAGTATATAATAGCGAGAAGACATGTGAATAAAATAGTAAAGAGAGAAAAACAAAAAGGCTGAGAGGAGTATGGAGAAAGTCTAAATAAAAACTACAAGGAGGCAACTAGAAACTTCTACAACAAGATAAGTGAGGTGAGAACCAGAGGAGAACCCTTTAACCCAACTGAAATAATTAACAGCGACAATGGAGAAACAATAATTTAACAAAAGCAAATCCTAATAAGATGGAAACAGTACTTCGACCAACTTCTCAACATCCATTCAGATGTCTTAGGAATTCAAGAAACCGACACAGATGCCACCGAAGAACTAGAACCAGACATAGTGAAAGAAGAAATTATGGAAGCCGTCAGATTAGCCCCATTTAACAAATCACCAGGACAAAATGAAATACCAAAGGAACTAATTAAAGCAGTAACAGAAGTAGGAACAGTATGGCTACGTAGACTATTCAACCGTGTTTTGGTATAACAACAGACACCATGAGACTGGGGAAACGCCATAATTATCCCAATTTGGAAAAACAAAGGCAGCAAAAGAGACTGCGCACAATACAGAGGCATTTCACTGTTGAGTCCTACTGGGAAAATATTTTGCCAAATTCTTGAGAAAAGA
This sequence comes from Cepaea nemoralis, assembly GCA_014155875.1. Lineage (NCBI taxonomy): Eukaryota > Metazoa > Mollusca > Gastropoda > Stylommatophora > Helicidae > Cepaea > Cepaea nemoralis. Next base: position 88,333 of record JACEFZ010027565.1, on the reverse strand, counting down.
TTACGAACTACTTTAGAACCCAAGCTAAGCGAAACACAACTTGGATTTAGGAAAAAGAAAGGATGGAGCGATGCCATTTTTGCTCTTAGACAGCTTATAGAAAAATCAATCGAATTCAATGAAACACTCTACTTAGCCTTTGTCGACCAAGAAAAGGCATTTGATAGAGTAGATAGAAACAAGCTGTGGGAAATTCTTAAACAATATGGAGTGAGTACACATCTAATAAACCTATGTAGAAGCTTATACAACAACAGTGAATGCGTAGTGAGAGCAACTGGAGGACACTCAGAACCCTTCACCATAAGATCCGGAGTACGACAAGGTTGTGTCCTGTCCCCTCCCTTGTTTATAACATATACAGACAACATTTATAAAGAAAGCAGCCAAACAGAGACCACAAGAACACCGCATGACGAGAACACAGAAGAAGAACCATCTACAAATCTAACCATTAGAGAACTCCTGTTTGGGGACGACTAAGCACTAATAGCAAAATCAGAAGCTGAATTGCAAGACCACGTGAATAATCTAAATGAAATGTGTAGGGAACATAACATGAAAATTAGTACAAGTCAAACAGAGGTAATGACCGTAACTAAAGAAGAAATAGCAACAGCGATTCACCTAAACGAACATCTCTTAAACGAGTAAAGAGTTTCACGTACCTTTTTTTTTTTTTTTTTTTTGCATATCCTTTACAGGACATCGCTGTCAACACCAGCATCTTTCAGCTGTATGTTGATTTCTTGGCAAGATTACGCTCAGTAGTTTGCCATTGCTTTCTGAGCGGCCGGCTCACATACCCCGTAAGTTACCGACGCGATTCGAACCACTGCTGATTCAAACCGTCATCACGTTACCGACGAGAGTATACGAGATTACGGAGAAAAGTCATAACCTCTAAGCCACGAAGCCGGCTTCAAGTACCTAGGAAGTATAATATCATCAAATAGAAAATCAGAAGATAAAATGCAAAACATGTATATATGGCGTTTGCTTGAGCGCGCACGAGAGAGAGAGAGAGAGAGAGAGAGAGAGAGAGAGAGAGAGAGAGAGAGAGAGAGAGAGAGAGAGAGAGAGAGAGAGAGAGAGAGAGAGAGAGAGAGAAATAAGAATATTAAGGATTGTCCTTTTAACATATTTTAGAAGGGCTCACGGTTCCCAGATTGGCCAGAGCCGCCCCATTAGGTGCGCGCGTCCCTGTGTGTCGTTTGATCATCCCGGCTCCGGACAAAATCAAGTGTAGGAACTACACTTTGATCTTGGCCAAAAGGCCGAGAAGACAAAAATTTGTATATTTCTAATTGTTCTCGTGATATACCATTTCCAATTCCAATTCCAATTTGTAAGAAAAAAACAAAACTTTCCACCTTGTTTCAACCAGCCCGTGCGGCATTGGTTATGATAGCGGTGGTTCATGGTGCGTAGATTATTACTATATTTATGTGCCAGTAAAATCTGACTTATATTGTGCAGACAATTATTACTATATTTATGTGCCAGTAAAATCTGACTTACTGTTGTGCGCAGACAATGTCTGTGACGTCGGGTGAGGTGTACCTGGTTGTCCGGCAAGTCCTATTTTTTTTTTTTTTTTTTTTTTATAAAATACACTAAGTCCCGTCCCTGGTTCGTTTGTACGGGCCGTCGTCAGCCCATTCCCTGTTGATTATCTCATATGCAGACCCAACATTTCGGTGCTGATCTTCATCCCTAGTCTCTCTCGTTCCCGCCCGTGATAGTGCTATTGCCACCATGAGGGATCGCTCATCTCGTCTCCCTCCTTCCGGGTCCTCCAGGGTGGAGCCCAACCACCCATATCCCGCCCAGATCACACCGCAGCCAACCGTCCCCCTCAGGGCACCCCGGACATCCACCACAATGGAAAAGGTGGATGTCCTAAAAAAAAAGAATTTAGGTACACAAAACGTAGACAGTAAAGTTACAAACTAACATTCATCGGGTGTGATTTCCTGCCTATATTTTCGCTGCCCTAATGATTCTCATCATTTTTATTTTTGTTTATGAGCATCTATTGTAAGCGGTTTTCTATTTTATCTGCGACCTTATTCCTTTATTTATTTGCCTTGTTTGATTATTTATTTTATTATATATTTAACTCTTATGTGGTAATTATTTATAAGATCTATTAGGTGGCATAATTATTTATTTTATTTGTATTGTTTTATTTGTGTATATGTTATGTGTCTAGCTTGTCTAATTTGTAAAAGTTTAAATATATTTGTATATTCTTCCTTTATGGAGTATTTGGTATCTTTTTCTATTCCCATTCATGGTGGTCTGTTGATGTCCTGCCTATATATTCGCTGCCTTCCTGATCCTCATCTTTTTTGTTTTTGCTTTATGTGCATCTATTAACAGTGGTTTATTTTATCCGCGACATTAATCCTATTATTTATCTTCCTAGGTTGATTATTTATTTGTTTATATATTTAACTCGTTTATGGTAATTATTTAATAGATCTCTTATGTGGCATATTTATTTATTTATTTTATTTGGGTAGAGGTTATGTTTCTAACTGTCCAGATTGTTTGCCTAAAATATTTAATTTGGTATTAAATATATTTGTATGTTCATCCTTTATGGAGTATTAGGTATCTTTTTCTATTCCCTTTCTAGTGTATGATCCTTTGCACCTCTTCTCCGTTTCCTAAAGGTCTTTCCTTGGTTATTCATCATCACTGTCCTCCTCGCTTGTCTCGTCCATCGCCTCAGCCAGTATTTCGGGGAGTTCCTCCATCGATAACCGGCCGTCCGTCGCTCTTTTGCATATATTCCGGAGTATGTCAGTCATCTGGTCTTTGCTCGGTCGTAGTTTTATGGATTATTTGATTAAATCTATGTCTCCCCTCATCTCTCTCATCCACTCCCCGAAGTCAGATAAATTCGTTGTTATTATCTGGGTGTGTCTTTTTTGCATCTTATTCATTTCTTCTATGTCTGCCGTGTTGTCAGTTAGTTCTCGTTTGGTAGTGTCCATCTTCTGGTCCAGTTCTTTTAACTTTTTCCTGATTGTGTTGTTTTCTTCCTTCTGATTTTTCAATTCTTTTTTGGTGGTCTCCAGTTCCTTAGCCATTCCTCTTGTGTGTAATCTCTCCGCTTCCAGTTCTTTTCTTATGGTTGCCAGACTTTTATGCATGTCCTCAATTGCTTGTTTTAATTCCTTGTTTTCACTCCCCTCTGTGTCTTCCTGTGGTCCGCCCTTCTCCACTTGTCTATCGGCCATTTTATTCCTTATGTTGGATACTTCTGATCTGAGTATTCTCACTTCCGAATTTGTGTCAATTCCTTTGTCTGCGTTCTCTATACGCCATCTGGCAACTCTCATTGGTGTTTGAGTAAGTATAGCCTCTCTCCATGCCGTTTCTGACGTTTTAAATTTTGGGCATCCCTTATATCGTGCACTGTGGTTTCCCTTACAATTGGCGCAGTGTCTCGCCGGGTTTATCTCTTTGTAGTTACTGTCTCTCTTGGCGTCTTGACATTCCCTGTACCAATGACTTTTTACTGCAGTATCTGCAGATGGGCTTTTTCTCCCTGCAAAATGATGCTGTATGCCCTATCCTTTGGCACTTCGAACATTGTTTGATCGGTGGTATATGTTTCTCAAAGTATCTGTCTTTCCCTAGATATTTTATTCGTTCTGGCATCATTGTGCCAGTGATCACCATCTTTACAACTGATGTAGCTTCACCTCTTTTTGTATTTATCCTCTCACAGTGAATCGCTTCCACATTCTTGTTTTCATTCCTGATGTCTTCCTTCATATTTTTGATATCTATCGTTGGACTGATCCCTTTGACCACAATGGTGGTGTACTGGCTGTGCAGTTTCGATGCTGACCTTGACGTCGTTTGGGAGTGATCTGATCGCTGGTTGCCTGCCCCCTGTGATTTCCTCCGCTAGTTGTCTCGTTCTGTCTGTGTCGTATGTGTGGATGCTTATTGTGCCGTCCAATCGTTTGGCTATGTTACGTATGGCTCTACTGCCGAGTACATTTTCCATAATTTGGATGGCCTTGTATCTGGTGAGGTTTATCAATGATACCTGCTGTCCCTCAATCTGGGTTACTTTGAAATACCAGCCTGTACCACCGGTCTCCAAAACGGGTAGTTTATTCACCACTTGACCTCCCTGTTCTTCCTGTGTTTGCTTGTCAGTCTCCGTAGTCCTGTTTGTCGGGGCAGTTTGTTTTCCTTTATTCTTTTCAGTCTGTTTTCCTTTATTTTTTTCTGCCTCAGCAGTACCACTGGCCCCCAAAACGGGTAGTTTATCCACCACTTGACCTCCCTGTTCTTCCTGTGTTTGCTTGTCAGTCTCCGTAGTCCTGTTTGTCGGGGCAGTTTGTTTCCTTTATTTTTTTTCAGTTTGTTTTCCTTTATTTTTTTCTGCCTCGGCAGATTTGGCTCGGGTTTGTATCATTGTGTTTGTCCTGTCCCGCCTTTACAGTATCTCAGTTAGTTATGTATTTCTTAATTATATTAAGTTATTTTATTTATTTCTCTAAACTGAATATTTTGTTTAATTTGCTTGTTTTACCTTATTTATTTATTAGTCTAAATTCTTAATCTATAATCCAGTCAGATGCAATACTCACGCATGCTGATCCTTTCCAAGTGGCGGAACCACAAAACACACAAAAAACGCGGACAAATCTCAATGCTACGCAAAACGATTGAAATCGACCTCCTCCTAAAATGGCGCGCGAAGCGGAAAAAAAAGCGCGGCGACGAACGAACGCCAGAAACGACGGACCTCGACGGCGCGCCTATATACCATTGAAAGCAATATATGTGATGTAAGACCAGAAAAGACTTACAAGTATAGTTTATAAAATTCTCATATATCTAAAATAAAGCCTTTATATTTACAAAAGACTTTGAAAATAATTTAAAGTGCCTACCCATTATGATGAATATATGTCAGTCATTAATCTATATCTATAAAACAGAGTGTATGTTTGTTTGTTTGTGGGTATTGGATGCGTTCGATAACGGTACATCCGATTGAGATGAAATTTTCTACACGTCTTCCTTTCATTCATTTGCAACCGACTATAATAATTTCTTAATGTAAAATCTTCGACTTATTTAATAACATTTACTTTTCCATTTTCATTATATAATGTTTATATAGCAGGGGCACTTCACTCTAGAAAAGTTATTTCAAGGGGCATAACTTTTAATAACATTTTTATATACTTTATAGTCATATTGTTGGACTTACTTGCACTATTGTTAAACTCTTTGTCTATAGTTATTTTTAGGCATATGAGTTATAATAAATAATGATATAATCTTTAAGGAATTTTCAAAGTTTTCATAAAAATAATGCATAATGCATAACATTGTAACCCATCATTTACTACAGTTTTCATTGAATGGTGTGTGGAAGGACATTCTTTTAAGTTAATGTGCGCCAGGAGCTGGGCGAAACCACTCCGGGTCAGATAGATAGACAGATAGTCGGGAACGGAAGCTTATTTGACTAATTATATGAATTAAATGACATGCTCCCGTCCAGGGACTGGGTGAAGCCGGGCCGGGTCAGACAGACAGATAGACAGACGGACAGTCGGGAACGGGAGAGCTTATATGACTACGTATATGAATTAAATTAGATGCTCCCCACCAGGGACTGGGTGAAGCCGGGACAGACAGACAGACAGACAAACAGATAGTCGGGAACGGGAGAGCTTATATGACTACGTATATGAATTAAATGAGATGCTCCCCACCAGGGACTGGGTGAAGCCGGGCCCGGTCAGACAGACAGACAGACAGATAGACAGACAGACAGATAGTCGGGAACGGGAGAGCTTATATGACTACTTATATGAATTAAATGAGATGCTCCCCACCAGGGACTGGGTGAAGCCGGGCCGGGTCAGCCAGACAGACAGACAAACAAGCAGACAGACAGACTGATAGATAGATAGATCCCCTCCAGGGCCTGGGCGAAGCCAGGCCGGGTCAGCTAGTTTCTATATAAACTGTATAAAGTTTCAGATAAATTCTACAATTATGTTAATCATACTACATTATTCTACTTCTAGTAGTGTCCCTTGAAATAATGTTATTTTGTTATGTCCCTTTCCACTATTTTAATTTCATGTCCACCGTTGAATGTTGCTTTATTTGGTATAAAACAGTATGGAGGTCGAGCTTACTCTGCTTACAATATAGAGCGGACCGTTATGAGTCTTGTTGGTGCCCCAAGCCACTTCCTTCTGTAGCTGCTTATTTTCATCTCCATCGTTTTCACTGTGCCGGCTCCCTGGCCGAGGAGTTAGCAGCTTTCTCCGTTAACCCCGAATACTCTCGTGGTTGACATGAGAGTATAGAGCCGGTCGCTCAGAAAGCCGTGGCGTGCTGATGATCGTAATCTAGCCTAGGAATCAACATACAGCTGAAAGATGCTGGTGTTGACCGCAATATCCTGAAACAGGATGGAAATGCGGGGTGGGGGGGTGGGGGGGGGGGGGTCGTTTTCACTGTGATCATGCCTATATCATATACTAACAGCGGCCACAGGAGTTTCGGAATAAGCCTGAGTTAGGGACACCAGACCTTGAATTTTCCTATAAGGCCTGCTTCGATCGATGGTGCGCAGACCGTTCGCCAACACTTCTTGTATCTCTACCACCGCGTTCCTGTCCGTCAGGGTTGAATCGGACACACGGCCGAGACTCTTTACCGGTTCCTCTATCACCGTGGGAATTGCTTTCCCGTTAAGCATAAACAACCTCTCCGCTGCTCTACCTTTCAAGATAAGACAGGCTTCTCGATTTCTTGGGCTTGAAGCTCATCCTGCACCAGCGAATCAGATCGTCTGGTCTGTGGGTGATGCTGCGGGCATCACTCTCCTTCGGTGTCAGGATTGTCGTATCAACCATGAAGGCCTTCAGGGGCGGAATGTTCCGTTCCTCGCTGAGTTTCGGACCATGTGCGTAGCCTGATGCCGCATCCAGAATGACCTGCATGACCATGCCGAATATTATCATCGAAATCGTACATCCCATGGCAATACCCACCTGCAGGTCGATCCATCTGGTCGTGTATGTCTTGGTCGAGAATTGGAGAGAGAACACCGAGAAGTACTGCATAAGCATTTCCGTAATGTTCTCTGGCACTTGACACTTCTTGAGTGTTTCCCACAACATCTGGTGGGGCACTGACCCATACGCGTTGGCCAGATCCAATAATATCACGTGGAGTTTTTCCTTCTTCATCTTCGTTCTCTTGCCGTGTTCTAGACACCCGGGACACCCCCTTTTTGAACCGACGTGTCGATTTACTTATTCTTCATCAAGTACGTCGTGATTCGGCTGGCCATGACTGAGAAGAATATTTTCCCCTCGACGTTCAGGAGAGAGATCAGTCTGAATTGGGTAATACTGGCTTAGTCTTGCTCTTTAGGGAATGTAGATTCCGTTGGCTTTTTTCCACTCCGTGCTGACGTGCTTGTGTTACCACGCTGATTTCAGTATCTAGTGTAGTTTCTTAAGGACATTCGGGTACTTCTTGTCTATTGTGTAAGGCACACCGTTGGGCCCCCGGTGCCGACTTTTCACGTGCTTTTTTGATCACCGCAACCACGTCGCTCCACAGCGGAGGCTTGTCATTGAATCCCACTGTTGGATTCTTCGGCCATTTGAGCCCCTTAAATTCTCCGAGTGGAATGTCTCGCTGGCCATCGGAGTGCGTCGTCAAGAGTAGGTTCTCCAGCTCCTCTTTGCTGACATTGAGGATGCCGGATCGCGGCTGCCCGAGCAAGTCCCATGCAAACTTGTATGGTTCCCGGAAGAATCTCTCACGTTCCTTCCGAGTTTTCCGACTGTTCCTGCAGAACGGTTCCGCTCGATAGAGGGTATTGTGCCTGGCTTTCAGATGTTGCCACACCTGGCGCTAGCCCTCTTTCTCATGCTTAGCTGTTGCTTGGTTCCATTTCCGAGCGGCTTTCCTCTTATCTCCTCTAGCAGCTTCTGCCGCCTGGTCTTCTGTAGGTTAAATGCTACCTTTCCTTTCGCTGCTATCAGAAAGACGCAGCGGGTGGAGGTATACAATCTCTCCGAACTGTTGCACCTTTTGTTCTAGTGACTTGTGTCTAGCTCTTCCTCTAAATCACGGGAAACATCTCATCTAATCGTGCCCACTCTGCCTTCTAGGTGGCATTGGGGAACTTTATCTTCAATCTGAGATTCTCGGAAGGTTGCTCGGGTGCGTCACAGGGGACATCTACTTGAGTCTTCTCAACTCTGCGGGTTCTCACTGGCAAAGATCCTCTGGCGTCTTATGTATATCCCTTTCACGGGAGCGCTGTCGTGTCTTTTGTGACGTAAACACGCACTTCTTTCGTGCAGCGTGAATTCTCATTTCCCGGTAGGAAGCGAAGCTTTTACCACAAACGCATACTCAGCCCGGCATTCGGCTGAAGTCATGGTCGGTTGGACGGATAAAGTCGTCAACGTGTGGTCACCGATGGATAATTCATGCCCCCCCCCCTTTTTTCGATGATCCAAGGGGAATCTACTTGTACTTTGGTTTGACGCGACAAGGACATTAAGCAGCATTATGGGGTTGTCAGCCCGCTCGGCTGTCGGTCCCAACATTTCACCAGTAGAGCCAATTCCACCACTGCACTGTAGCAGCGCTCTGTCTTCCCAGAGTGCCCATCCGTCTATCCGGATTGTCTGATGTACTGGCCATAAGTTAGTGATAAAAACATGGCAGCGGAGCAAATACGGTAGACGGCTTCTGATCGTCAGATGGGGTCTGCCTTCCCCGAATGTTTCGACTCGTTTATCCTCTTAACATTCTCTAGTGGTGGGCCTATCCGGATCATGACTCTGGGCGTCTTTCCCCTGCCGTGCGAGACGTTCGGTCAATTTCGTGTTCTTGTTGTTGTGCTTGTCCCTTAGCTTTGAACCTATCCACTCTCAAACCTCCCCTCCCTCAGTGAGGATAGTCTGTGCAGCCTGTACCTTAGTAGCTTGTACCTTAGTACCTATGGTTGGGGGAGCTTGCGTGTCCCATCGACCCCATGTGCTTGCCGATGGATGAAAACTACATATCGGACAGCTTATTGGATAGGGGCCTGACTAAGAGAGACACAACCTGCTGCTCTGCAGGTAGACTGAGGATAGCAGTCAAAAGTTTAAAATCAGGCACACGAAGGCAGAAGTTCATGGTCCGGACAATACTCTAAGGCTCTCTGTCGAGGGTTTAGGCTAAAGGCCTCTAAGCCACAAACCCGTGAGAGCCGGGCCGATACCCACCTACCGAAAAATAGATGTGGGATACTGAGCACGTTACATGCCCAGTTCTGATACTTGTTCGAAGGCTCTCAGCTGGGGGATATGACGGATTCCCGGATGAGAGGGTCTGGCCGTTTCTCGTTCACTGCTGCACGGAGGTAAGGTGCTGAGCCGGCAGCACATGTAGCCTACCTCGTGAGCGAGAATAAAAATGCAGAAAGTATCCCAGTCGAATGAAATGGCTACGAAAACTGTTTGTATCTACCTCATAGAGTGTAGACAAAAGTGAAAAAACGTCTCAATAACACGAAATTGAACGCATGGTTAGCGAATCCATTGCGTGGTCCGAAGTCAAAAGCAAAAGCTTACCGAGTGGATGTCGCCCGCAGTCTGACCGTTCCTGGTGTGTGTTTGAGCGACCAGTGGCAGGTGAGATGCCCAACACACGGAAGTGAGGAACTAAAGCAGCCATGAGCAGGACGTGGCAACTCCTTGGGTGAGCCCAGTCTCAGAGCAATATGTGCCGGCTCTGCAATTATGGAAGCCTCCTTGGATAGGCCCATGGTCTGCCCCTGCCTTCCCTTGAGGGTTAACCGTGATGTCGATGATCGTTCTATCTTGACCAGCTGAGATGTGGGCGACATCACAACAATAAGTCTAACGTGCCTCGAAACCGAGGAAGGCTAACCTCATTTAAAAAAAATGCCTGCTGAAGTCGGAAGTGCCATCCTACGGGTGGCAAACTAAAAATTGGCACTACGCATTTACGTCCGAGTGAAATGTCTCGTCCGAATGTCTCTCGTGCTAGGAACAGCTCTGACTACCTAGTTTCCGAATGCCGCTCTTGTTCAGAACAGCTCTGACTAGGTAGTTTTCCGAATGTCTGTCGTGCCTGGAACAGCTCTGACGGGCGCAACGACAAGCACACTTCCGAAAACTCGCTGAGTGGATACCGTCTGCAGACCTGTCTGGTTTGTGCGGGAACGGCCCGGGGCGAACGAAATGCCTCAATATATTGAAGTGAGGAATTAAAGCAGCCATGAGCAGGATGTGACGATTCCTTCGGTGAGCCTAGCACCACAGCGTTATGTGTCGGCTCTGCAATTATGGAAGCCACCCAGGATAACGGGAAATGCTATGGACTAGTCCCTGCCTTCATTTGAGGGATGACCGTGCAGCCTTCGACTGTTCCAACTTGACCAGCTGGGAGGTGGACAGTACCACAAAAGTGAGAGTCTCCCAGGAATGTGTCAAGGTCTCACATAAAGTAGATATGGACATAAAGCTAGAAGGGATTTATAGAAGGGATATAACACCAATATAAGGGAAGTAAATGCAACAGCTCGAACGCCCGAACAATCTCGAGCCTTCGAGAATGATGGGTCAGTTTGCCTACTGCTCCGTTGACACAGGTGGAACCCGCCTATAGCGTGCCGGGACCATTTCCACGAGAAGCTCGAAGAGAGTTACACTCCGTGTCCGCCCGACGCACGTCGAAGGGCAGACGGCGACTGGACACCGAACACGAAGCAGGGTTTAGCTTAAGGGGGACTTGATAGACAGAAACCAAGTTGTATTTAGAGATTGTTGATTATGAGATAGTTGATAGAGTTTTGCTGTGATGGTTATGTGTATGATTGATTTGTTATGAACTCCTGTGATATTGTAACTGACTGCGAAACCCATTCTTCGCCAGATTACTGTGAATAAATTAGAGTACCAGTATCAGAATGGAGTTTGTTGCCTGTCTGAACCCGAGTTTCATTTCCCTAGGTCTTTAGGACGTTGACAGGCTATTTGGGGGCTCAAACCGGTTTTGGCAAGCTCAGGACAATTAAATTCTACTTCAATTTCTCGACAGCTCTTGGTTTTGCCAAGTAAAATATATTAACATTCATACACGACAAAGTCTCAAGTTTACAGCGACTATCTTCTTATCTTCTCATAAATTATCTTATTCCCTCTAGAAAAATTACTTAGAAACCATGCTTATAGAAATTAACATTGACATGACTGGACAATAACTGTGACAAGATACTAATCTTTTTCATTCCAACGACAGATTGTTCCGCGAAAATGTTGTGTGCATTTAAATTGTTCTCCAGCAGTAGCGAAAGAACCGGAGAACCAAACAACAACCACTACAGCAAAGAAACCAGCAAATCAGATAAGTCCCATAGATTTCATCCTTATTGTATCTCTAAACGATATTCATTTTTTTTTTCCTTTATGTAATATTTATCTATGTATTTCGATTTATTATATGTACATGCAAATTTCATGTCCATTTGAATTTAGTTTATAGAAAGTATATATGTAAACATTAAGGGACATAACAATTGTTGTACTCCCAAACTTTTTCAAAGGGATTTAATTTCTAAAAGTTTAAATTTATTTAAATCTACAACATGTCAACACTGGAACATTGTATTGAGTTAGGGATTAAATTAGGATATACTTCAGATAAACTGTCAGAATGGGCGCAAAAAACGCATGCAGAAAACATAGCGAGAGAAGACATGGCAGCTAAAAGAGAACAAAAACAACTGCAAATGGAGGCTGAAGATAAAAAGATGCAAATGGAGGCTAAAATAATGGAGCTCGAAGCTGCTAGCAAACAAGCTCAATTAAATGCAGAAACAAAGAAATTAGAGATAGAATCAGCTCTAAAACAAAAGGAGATAGAAACGCAAACACAATTAAAAATCAAACAAATGGAGATTGACTCCAACATGGAAATGTCCGTAAATAAATTAAGGAGTAAAGAGGAAGAGCAGAAATATAACAAATACAAAGGCTTAGTCAAACCTTTCTGTTCCGGAGATTCCATAAGTGCATATTTGGAGAACTTTGAGTGTTTAATGTCATATCATAGCATTCCAAAAATCGATTGGGCATTTATCTTCATGAGAAATTTGGCATTTGAGCCCTTAAAAGTGATTGAAACAATTCCACAAGACATGAGAAAAGATTACGACTATCTAAAACACAGAATATTGCAACACTTCTCATTAGACACAGCAGGTTACCAATTGGAATTTTCAAAACTGTCACCATCACCCAACCAAACGTTCATAGACTACGTATCTTCAGTCCAAGATATTTTCACTAAATGAATCACATCAGCGAAAACAAACAACAGCTATGATAAACTGAAAGATCTAATAATGATTGATAAGATTATGAACTCAATACCCACTCCTTTCTCTAAATTTCTAAGACAGAGTGATTGTAAGACTATTCAAGAAGTTGAGCAAAAAGGGAGTGCCTATTTTACAGCAAATCGTGACATTTTTCAATAAAATACTAGTCAGAATGAAACAGCAGCTGTCACAAACACCAAATACTCTAAGCCAAGTGGTAACAAATTCAAACAACGCTCTAAGCTCGCAAAGCCAGTCCTGTGTCAATATTGTCATTTAACTCATGAACAATATTCTATATGTGACAAAGCACCAACCTACCCTCACCACCTCCAAATGATGGTGGAAAAACAAAGAAACAAAAGAAACGCCTATAGAAGAGCTGTTAAATGTTACTTTTGTTCAGCGTACGGTCACTATAGCGGACGTTGTGACGGCCGCAAGATGATGAAACAGGCCAATGCAGCATTGGTAGATACATCTACTGATGAAGAAATCGAAGAGCTTAATCAGTGTGACATCAAGAATGAAAGTGAGAATGAATCAGTGAATGCCCTAGAAGTCATTAATACCAACAACAATAACACCTGTAACATATGTAAAAAGTTCCAGTTGGATACCACCCTTGAATGTGGCCATACAATTCCTATATTCAACGAAATGGCCAACGCAGCCTTAGCATCAAAAGGCAAGTTACAATTTGTAAAAGGTCTTGTAAATAACCAACCTTGTACAGTCATACGGGACAGCGGGGCGGACTCTGGTTGGCATTAAAAAGACATTAATTAATGACAAGAATACACACACGACTATGTAACATATCACACATTCGCAGGTACCATCGAAAGATATCCCTTGGCACTGGTCGAAATTCAAACACCTTTTGTGTCAGGACAAGTTCTTTTTGCGGTTTTAGATAACCCGTGCGCGGACATTATAGTCGGGTATCTTCCCAACATAAAATCATGTTCTGAAAAGATATCAAAGAATGGGAACGGAAAAACTGCACTCAAACATCAAGCAGTGATCCCAGAATAAAGAAACATAATTTTATGTCTCCAACTGCCAAAAGCATACGGGAGACCACCAATGACGTAATTCCAAATGAATTTACAGAGGTGCACAACACAGGGGCAGTTGAATCTTTCAATTACACCATCAGCATAAAACCTCGAATTGAGGATGCCATCATAGAAAAAAAACTGCAAACCTGTAAATGTGCAACAAAGGACAGAAGACGCGAACGTAGTGACCAGACAAATGACTCAGAAAACCCACGACGGAACAACTTGACGAGTCATTACAAACCGATTCGACTCTGTCAAATTACTCCCAACTGAAACCATATTACGCCAGAAACAACAGGGACATGAAAATCCAGACAGAGGCAACAGAGGACGGTAACCAGATTCACATAAACGACACTGACATGAACCACAACAAAGACAGACGCACAACACCGACAGTACGTCTTAAAGACACTGCTGTCAAAGATCTCAAGATGAGTTTAGAGAGTTAAGAATATTGGTAATAGAGCTAAGACAGAGTTTATAGAAGGACACCAGACAGGAGAGACACCAGCGCTATAAATAGCTTCACAACGGGACACACTTGTGTCAACCAAGGCAGCATTAAATACAGGTGAGCGAGGGTTTCCCAAAACACTAGGAAACTAACCGCCTCGACGAGTAACCGTGGAGTACAGGTTACTCGAATCAACTGACCAGCGTGCTGGGGCACCACGCACGCAAAGCTCGTTAGTGCACGGAGGATCCAACCTCCGTGTTTGAACACGCAACGAGAAGCGTGGCTCAGACTGGACTGAGGACGACTGGAGATTAGACGTGTTCTTGATGAATACTATAAGTTTCTAGACAATAGTGAATGTTAGGCTGTAGATACCATTCAGTGCTTTAATAGTATCATTATCATCCCTTCATTACATCTGTGAACCGTACCATGTTGTTTATTGTCAATGAAGTATTCCGCTCGCGGAGCTTATTTGTAATCAGCTCTAAATAAATTATACCCTTTTGCAAATGACACGAGTTATTATTTCGTGTAGTGCAAAAGTAGGGGAGTCCTGAAATACCCTGTCGCAAGCAAGTTGCTGACAGGCAGGCCCCAATTGGTGTCAGAAGTTCCTGAACCAACGTCAACAGCACTATTTGATATTATTTCTCTGTGTTAAAATTAACGCAAATTATTTCTGTGTCAAAATTAACGTGAAATTTCGGTACAATGTCGGAAATAATTTTGGTTTGTGATTGAAAAGTAGTGATTAACAACAGTACTACTTGCTATTTATTATGTTACCATTTGTGGAGCTTGAACCACAATGAGGAAAGTTTAACTTACAAATTGTGTTATTCCAACAAAAGTAACAGGAAATGTGTATGAATTTGTGATAATGAGAATGTATACAAACATGAATTTAAATTATCAAGCATACCATCGTGTACATTTCATTTTGTGTGATACAGCCATCAATGTCACCATTCATCACATTCATTTAGATATTTGTGCAAAATAAGATTCTTTTTGCACAAAGAACCTAGATATTAGCTACTGAACGGAAGCCTTAGAACGTAGTTATACCAAGCAAGGAAGAAAGTGAAGACAAGACGACATTGACGATCATACGACGCATCATCTCACGAATCATGACGATCATTGATACTATCATAACATTCATTCATTAATATCATCTATCATTATCTCAGATCACATTTATGATTCATCAGCCGCATGGAAAAGTAAACCTGTATTTATAGTATATACATGTTTCTAAATTATTGATGCTCTACAAAACAGAAGCATCCGGTCTGTTATCAAGTCGATCATTTTTGTGTGTCCGTAAGACAGCGGTGGAACATCCCAGGGCCGTATTTTCCGAGGAATTAGATGAGTATATTTTCGAAATATTTTGATTTGCACTATGTTGACCATGCATCTTTATTTCAGGGAAAATGTAAATAACTAACACATAGCCAAATCAAACTATTGTGTAAACCTAGAGTGAGATAACTGTAAAGTAACATAAAACCACAAAAAATGGCGTCATTAAATGATTGTATCCAGGCGGGCAAGGAAATGGGCCTTACTGGAGAAAAATTAGAGAAATGGGAGATCAAAAATATAAAGAAGAAATAGCGCGACAGAAAGAAGAAACTGCTCGACAGAGAGAAGAAACAGAAAGAAAAGCTGCTCTAGAGAGAGACGAAAGAGCATTAGAAAGGCAACATCAAAAAGAGATGAAAGAAGTCGAAGAAGCCACCAAACAGAAGCAGATACAGGTAGAGTCAGAAACTAAATTAAAGATGAAGGGAATGGAGATAGATTCAAACATCCAGATAGCCTCTAGTAAATAAAAGAGCCAGGAAGAACAAAATAAATTCAGTAAATATAAAGGCCTGATCAAACAATATGGCGTAGGCGCTCCCAACTCAGCATGGACAGAGAACATAGAATATCAACTTAAGACTCAGAAAATACCTTTAGAAGTCTGGGCAATGATCTACATGAGAAATCTCAGTGGGGAGCCATTGAAGGTTATAGAATCAATACCTACAGAATTAAGGAGTAATTATCAATACATCCACGATAGGATCATGCAGCACTTCCTTCTAGATGTCACTGGGTATCAAATGCAATTTTCCCAGTTAAAACCAAAGCCAACTGAAACCTTCCTAGATTACATCTCTAACGTGCAAAGCACATTTAATAAATGGATTAAGGCAGCGAAAGTGGGCAAAAACTTTGATAAATTACAAGATCTTATGGTAATGGACAAGGTAATATCCACAGTCCCTACCCCTTTTGCAAAGTTTCTCCAACAATCAGATATAGAATCCATTGAACAACTAGAAAAACGGGGATCAGCATATTTTTCTTCTAATCGTGATATATTTAAGTCCACAACACATGATACAGAGATCACTGCTTTTGTGAAGAACGTACCCAGTAGATCATATAATCAGAAAGAGTATCATAAGAAAGACAAACCTTACCAGAAGCCACCTCAATGTGGATATTGTAAATTTTTTCATCCTAGCTACTCTATGTGCGACAAGAACCCTGCATATCCTGCACACTTAGAAACAGTCATAAAGAAGCAGGAAAATAGAAGAAATTCATTTAAACGTGCTGTTAAATGTTATTTTTGTTCAAGTTATGGCCACTATAGCGCTAAATGTCTTGGTAGACAACGAATGAAAGCAAATAATGCTGTGCTCATCGATACGTCATCAGACGATGAGAGTGAAATTGACTCTGAGCTTGTAAATGTATTACCAGAGAGTGAATGTGAAAGTGTGGCAGTAGTTACTGATATATTAGACTTTAAGAAATGTGACACATGTCACCAGTTTCATGCGGATGGTAAATTGAAATGTGGGCACATTATTCCATTTTCCAACGAAGATGCTAATGCAGCTAGTGCCTCCAGAGGTAAATTGAAGTTCTACGATGCACTGGTCAATAATCAACCATGCCATTGTTTACTCGATAGCGGCAGTACTTTACTTGGTCTAAGGAAAGAACTGGTCAGACCAGAAGATTACACGGGTGAATTTGTCAAATGCCGTACTTTCTCAGGAACCATTGAGAAATACCCACTGGCAAAAGCGCATATTAATACCCCGTTTCTTACCGGCACATTTACGTGCGCAATCCTACAAGATCCATGCACGGATCTGATTTTAGGCTGTTTAGCTTCATTGAAGCAGTGTACTGACGACGACATATTAGCCTGGAAACATACAAACATGGCTAATGCTGTAACAAGGTCAGATACGCAAACACACTATACTGACCTGCAGAATGAGATGTTACAGCTGTTAACACCCAGCGGTGCCGATACCAACACTACTCGACAGAAATTTATCTAGGCACAACGCAACGATCAAACAATCGCACCTTATTTTAAATTGCTAGGTGAGCGAGCGAGAGTGACTAAAAATGCATCTTGGTATTTTAGAATATACAACGGAATTCTCATGCGTTATTACACAACTAATAACCATGAAATTCAGCAGACGGTGTTACCTGTAACATACCGACAAAATGTGCTAAATATCGCACATGAGTCACCGTTTGCTGGACATTTGGCCTATAACAAAACCAGAGCCAGAATTTTGTCACACTTTTACTGGCCTAAATTCTGTACTGATATAACAAAATTTCTGTCGTTCATGTACTATTTGTCAACATCTTGTACGAAAGGGAAAGCATGTGACGGCCGACGTTCAACGGTCATTATTAGCATCTAGACCATTTGAGTGTGTAGCGGTCGATATTGTTGGACCCCTAAATCAGGTGTCGAGCAAAGGAAACCGTGACTACGCAAATAAAGGTGGTAAAACTATACACCTTGAACCTAATCAGAATGTTCTGCTATTACTACCTGATAAACGCAATTTGTTACTAACATCGTGGCAAGGGCCATTCAACGTCGAACGGAAAATATCAGATGTCGATTATGAAATATCGATAAAGGGAAAATTAAAGATATTTCATATCAACATGCTGAAACCATACTTCTCACGACAAGAACAACCGACAGACAAACAAAGTGCACCCACACCAAGTGATCGGACGACAGAAGTACACAACACAACTACACTAGGTAGGGCGACGCATGACAACGACATCGCAAACACACTTAGCCAGGTAACAGCACACACAGCTAGTACAACAACAGTACTGAACGAGACAGATGACGACGGAATAGAATTACCAGTCCCTACAGTAGACACGACTGGGACCATCGACAGCATACGGATAGAAAGCAAACTTACAGACGAGCAACGACGACAGATGATAGAGTTAGTGACGGAGTACAAAGACATTTTCTCCGACATCCCAGGAAAGACAGACAGAATAGAGCACTCCATTATTCTGACTGATAACACCCCAATCAAGTGTCGACCTTATTCCATCCCACTAAATTATAGGGCTAATCTCGACAAAGAATTACTATCTCTTGAGTCGAGTGGAATAATTCGGAAATCTCAGTCAGAATATTCTTTCCCTATCGTCCTTGTCGCCAAAAAGGACTCTACAATTCGACTCTGCGTCGATTATCGGCGTTTAAACAGAGTGACCAAAATTGATGCTGAACCAATCCCAGCATGCGAGGATTTGATCCTTGATATGTCTACATCTCGCATCTTTTCCAAACTCGACCTCACGAAAGGATACTGGCAGGTCCCGATGCA
The DNA here is from genome assembly GCA_014155875.1 of Cepaea nemoralis. Classification (NCBI taxonomy): domain Eukaryota; kingdom Metazoa; phylum Mollusca; class Gastropoda; order Stylommatophora; family Helicidae; genus Cepaea; species Cepaea nemoralis. The sequence goes on along the minus strand of JACEFZ010027565.1, from coordinate 69,691 downwards.
AGAAAACTCAATTCCTTTAACAGCTTTCTCCACTCCTTTAGGTCTCTATGAGTGGCAATTTCTTCCTTTTGGCCTTCGTAATGCACCAGCGACTTTCGTCCGTCTAACTAGGGATCTTCTCCACGGGGTAACCAATACATCTACATACATTGATGACATATGCATCCATACGGTAGACTGGACGTCACACCTACAGAAACTATGACATGTCTTCGATAGGTTACGATTATTCGGGCTTACAGTCAAATCCACTAAAGTAGAGTTGGGCATGGAGCAAATTGACTTCCTAGGCCATACCATCTGCAAAGGACAACTCAGAACAGATGAAAATATTGTGACCAAGATTCTCAATTTAACTATGCCAACGACCAAGAAACAGGTCCAAAGTCTACTTGGTCTTGTGAATTATTATAGTAAATTTATTCCTAATCTGGCAGAAATCACCAGTGTTTTTTCCAATATTTTGAAAGCTTCGGCAAAATTAGACATGCAAGATGCACGGTTAATTAGTGCATTATCAAAATTGAAATATTTATTCAGCGTTCCACCTATTTTGCGTTTGCCTAACCAAGATCTTACCTATTTTTTACGTACAGACGCAAGTGCTATTTCCATCTCGGGGGTCCTAGGCCAATTTTACGAAGGGAAGTTCCACCCAGTAATGTACGTAAGTCGGAAGATTAGCCCAGCTGAATCAAGATACTCAGCATCAGAATTGGAGGGCCTTAGCGTAATCTATTGTGTTAAGAAACTTCATAGGTTTCTGGCAGGAGCACAGTTTGTGATCCAGACCGACAATGCTCCACTCTCTGTAATGCAGTCTGGATTCCCCACAACAACAGGGTCTACAGATGGGCCTTGATACTCCAGAACTATACTTTTACCATCCAGCATTTAAAGGGGAGTTTGAACTCTTTGGCAGACACCTTAAGTCGACCGTCGAACATTGAAATACCTGAGTTACAGGAAGAGATCGACCAGAAATCACCTGAGACAGTGACACTGTAATTGTTAATGAGATCAGTGCCGTATGTGGTGAATAAGTTACTCTGTAAGTGCGTTATCATCGCCAAGTCTGTGAACTGTGTAAGAGTAACAGTGCCATTATGAGTTAAACAAACAGACGCATAAGGAGGATGTCTACACCGCTAACACATATATAAGCCATATTTACATTGAAGTGTTAGACGTGAACCTACATAGAATAGTAGGGAACTATATATATGAACACTATCCACGAAGGAGAGCATATAACACTTTGGTTAAATGAACTATGTTATGAAAATAGTCTACAAAGAACATTGCTCCATCATCACACCGGAAAGGACGACATTAGTTAGTGTAATTATATATAGACTTAGTTGTGATATGTATATATTATTGTTTTATAACAGTACGCATAACTTCATTTGGATGAATAACTGAATTATAAAATGTTCAAGTGCATATATAACTTTATTTATGTCATTTGATAATAATAAGTCATCTACATCTAGTTAAAAACCCATTTAAATTAACATCTATATTAGAAATGCAATTGTTAAATATTACTTAACGTTATTACCGCGCAAACATAACCATTTATAAATTCATTTATTTAAAATATCATTTCTAAACTAACCCAACCATTTAGGAATTAACATCATTTCATGTACCAATAACACTTGAAGGTAACTAATCCATTTTGCATAAATGTAATTAATTAGTTAGGATTATTTCCCTTAGGATTAAGTTAGAACAGCACACCACATTACGTCATTTAGTAGTTACTATTACAGGATCGGTAACAAACCATCCTCACAAACTTGTATATATTGTATAGGCAGAACCCCAATCTGCATAGACATGACACGAGCAAAGCAACGTTTTCAGTCGCATGAAAACTTGTATAATTCAGCCAATCATTTATTGTAAATATGTAATGTTCATTTGCTTGATATTATGAACCATATTTTAAAGACGAATGAATGTTTTAACATAACAATGGTATGAAAGTACGACAGATGTGTAAATGAGAGAGAGGATGAATACAACAGTAAACATTGTAAGAGAGAGAAGAGAGAGAAAGAGGTAGCGGAAAATTTGTTCTCCGCTTAAAACGTCTTGTTGTGACTTGTCTGTGTCAATCTGTGTAACCAATGTGTTGTCAAGTTTAAGTGTGTTACTGCTATACTTTAGTGTGTTACTGCTATACTTTAGTAGTATTAAATAGAAAACATACTTTGAGCATCCTAAAACGGAATTGTGGTCATAAATAAGAATACCAGACATTTGTAGCCACAATAAACCGAGTTACGGCGCTCGAAGGAATACACACATGTAGAATAGAAACGCATACACATGTTAGCAAATTAAGTACACTGTAGTTTATTAGAAAACACGCAAACAAACAGGAAAACGAACACATAAAAGTTGCATACACCATTTGTTTCAAAGAACAGTAACTCAAATCAGGGGACACAATAACTTTCTTAAAAAACCTTAATGTAACATTGGAAAGATTTCTTCATAAGCGGAAGCGAGAAGGTGAAGAGTAGAACTTGATGTATACGAGTTGGGGATGATATTATTGGGAACATGAACATTTTATGCTCATGTGTTGAACTCATAACAGAGTCAACTTGTATTGGGTTGTCATTTTGGGCAATATGAGGACAGGTCAAAAGACATAAGTCAACGGACAGAAGTCAAAAGACATAGGGTCATAAGACAGAAGTCAGGACATAAGTCATAAGACAACGGTTCCGGATCAAAACAATTCCCAAGAAGATCTATAACCAACTATACTGATACGATGGGCTACTCAATTAGCCGAGTGAAGAATTGGAGCAGTGTGAATAAGGAAATAAGAGAGTTTGTTCTATCCCCAGAAGAGAGATTTACAACTTAGTAGATCTTTGACAAAATTGGACAGCCAATTTTTTTTTTGTGACTAGAAAACGTGTTACAAGCATTGAGTTAAAAGGTTGTAACACTACACAGAGAGGAGAGGAGCCTGTCAAAGTTCTTAAGATGAGTTTAGAAAGTTAAGAATATAGGTAATAGAGCTAAGACAGAGTTTATAGAAGGACACCAGACAGGAGAGACACCAGCGCTATAAATAGCTTCACAACGGGACACACTTGTGTCAACCAAGGCAGCATTAAGTACAGGTGAGCGAGGGTTTCCCAAAACACTAGGAAACTAACCGCCTCGACGAGTAACTGTGGAGTACAGGTTACTCGAATCAACTGACGAGCGTGCTGGGGCACCACGCACGCAAAGCTCGTTAGTGCACGGAGGATCCAACCTCCGTGTTTGAACACCCAACGAGAAGCGTGGCTCAGACTGGACTGAGGACGACTGGAGATTAGACGTGTTCTTGATGAATACTATAAGTTTCTAGACAATAGTGATTGTTAGGCTTTAGATACCATTCAGTGCTTTAATAGTATCATTATCATCCCTTCATTACATTTGTGAAACGTACCATGTTGTTTATTGTCAATGAAGTATTCCGCTCGCGGAGCTTATTTGTAATCAGCTCTAAATAAATTATACCCTTTTGCAAATGACACGAGTTATTATTTCGTGTAGTGCAAAAGTAGGGGAGTCCTGAAATACCCAGTCGCAAGCAAGTTGCTGACAACTGCTACGAAGCAAAATGAAGAGAATTCTACATTACCGACAAATTTTCTCAACGACAAAAACAATGAAGACAACTCCACATTACTGAAAATTTCTCTTCAAGACAAAAACGCAGTTACCAAACCATTGACTGAAACAACTCAGAAGTACCAACTACATGAGTCGAAACAATGTGGTTCTCTTGGAACAATAAACAGTGACGTTATTAACTACAGGAAACACAACCAAGAAATACAAAGATATCCAAGGGACACTATTGGTGACAAAAAAGTATTATCAACAAACAAGTTTCATCATATGTGTTCATCGCAAATTTATCATCTACCAATGACACATAAAACAAAAACGGAAACAACACAGAAACCTGCAGAAAGTTATGCAGATACGGAAATAACATCATCAGACAGCAATCATGCAAGCAAACAGTACGCAAATAAACAAACACACACAATTGACTTCACACAAAATCAAAGTCAGAAACGATTGCATACAAACAAACCGCTTTATTGCATGAACAGAAACAGCAAACGATGCTTGTCGAAATCCATCAGCACAAAAACTAGCATTTTCAAATCACTATCTACCAGTGTAGCAAACAAATACAGCAATTTCTTGGAAACACACAACTCAACCAACAAGACTAGACAATCACATTCACCAAATAGTAGAACGAACAGAGATAAACTACTGACACTCTTGCTACTTTTGCTGTCGACACAACTTGCAACAGCACTATATATCTTTCAAAATAGATCATGGATAACAATCATGAGAACAAACCAACCATCTATTATACTTACCATCGCACTCATATATCAGCCAGCAGTGCACCATATTAAGATTGCAAAAACCATTATACAGTTCAGTAACTCCTATTGGTGCAGAATGTTTCATATAAACCTGATATATGCCTATTGTAAATTCATATTCACTCTTACATTGTTTAGATTTATTCCTACATCAATTCTCATACAATTATGTATTATTTGGAATTGTAAGAGTATCAGTTTGGAAGATACAATTTGAAAATTGAAATCTATTTTTTCCAATCCACCCATACTCAGATTACCAAACATAGATTTACCATTTATATTAACCACAGATTCAAGTGCTATCGCGATCGGAGGGTGTCTAATATGAGGGCATGAAACATCCAATCCTGTATGTGAGCCGGAAGTTGAAAGCAGCTGAGACCAGGTATTCCACAGCTGAGATAGAAGCCTTAAGTTTGGTTTCCTGTGTTCTCCGTCTACGTAAGTTCCTTCTTGGCACCCACTTCGTTGTCCTCACAGATAATTCGCCACTGCTGGTCATTAGAGATGGGAAGCCTAAAAATCACAGATTGGCAAGATTTTACCTTTTGTTGCAAGATTTCGACTTCGAAATTCATCATATTAAAGGCACAGATAACTTAATTCCCGATATTTTATCAAGACTACCCAATGCACCAGCAGATTGACACTATGTACGCTGATTATTTGCCATATTACAAGCTGTGATATTTTAATCTGATGCATGAAGTCCAGTGTACCTCTACACTTACTGTAGAACTGCAGAAATATCGACAGGCTATTCGATACACTAGGTATATCTACCACAAATATAACAGTGACAAAGGAAGTAACTAGAGTCGAGTTGGTACAAAGTTTTATATTTTATTCTCAAGACGACAGGCCGCGTCTTCTCAGCTGGGCTATCGGATGTTTACCCCCTATAACAACATAATACGTCACGATTGAGCATCTCCCACGCCTTTCAGTCTCAATGCTCAATCGTGCTGTATCGGAGTTTTCCAATAGACCCCAATTATACCTACACTGTTACACCTCCCCATGTTATTTAAAGAATTTTCCTTTTAAAGGAAAAATCTTTACTCCTAATCCCCATACTCTATTCCCTACTTGTCTTTTAACCTTCGCCAATACATCTTTTACTCTTCTCCCAGTGCTATGGTCTGTCTACAACCTCCCCATATACTTCTTCTTCGCTTTTTATTTATATAATACTACATGTTATTCTTCATTTCTGGTTCTCTCTGGTTACCTATATCAAATATACACATTATAAGAACAACTCATAAATTCTTTTTCTAAAATTATTACCTTATAAAATTTCTCATTCTTTCAAACCCCAGGACGTACAAAAACAAAGTAGTTAGAAAAAGTAAAGAAGTGGTGCGCACCAAATAAAGAATAGTAAAGAATGAATACACGACATGACCACATGGACATATAGTAAATGTACATTTAAGACATTCACCTTTTACCTCCCTTGCCAATAAAAAAATTTTTTGTAAAATAATTTTTTTAAAACACCTTTAAGAAATATATTATTGTTCGTTATAAAACAATTTGGCATAAGTTTTCACATTGACATTGCCAACCACAATTCCGTTCCTCTTCCGTTACCTCACCTTTTACCATGAGCCCATGTTCATATTTTATGAACACCTTAAATATAATTAAAGCTGGTATTTCACAGCACCTATATCTTTCCCCCGTACAACCCATCCTGTTATTTTATAAATAAAGTGACGTGTGTGCAGACCCTGGATACGTCTATCCATTCGTGCATACACGTTCACCAACTATGGTTTCCCACTAGTTAATGAATGCATAGTTTCTCCTTACCTTGGACAAATTAGTTTTTTATCAACCCTTTTCTTAACGAAAAACCTTTAGCAAAACCTCCTTCATTTGAAACTTAAACTTACTTAACTAACTTTACAAGCATTTAACTCAATATACCAAATCATTCATGTAATCTAAATAAAATGAACACAACCTCCAAATTAATCTCGAAGAAAAAAAACACATTTTGACAAAATGACATAACATGCATGTTATCAAATCAGAATAAAATATCCTATTCTACCTATCACTATTGGACACTTTTACGGACCAATAGTTCTTGTCAACTCAAATACTATGAACACAATCACCCTACTCTAAACCAATTACTCAAACAATAACAATCATTTTTCAAGAAAACAAAATGAGGCATTACAACTTAGGCTCAATAAAACAACCAAACAACATCCCTCATTTTCTAGTAGTAACTCAGCATAAAAACATTTCCTATATGACTCATAACTCATAAAACTTAGATTTCATAAACACCGTCCTCAATACAATTATAACTCTCTTAAAATTTCTACGTACATTGGCCTACCAGTATTAGGCTCTCATAAATGACGCATATCCAGTATTTATATGACCGAGAAGACTAAACATCCTATCTGTATATCTGTTAACTACAGATCAATTATGAACATATCTGTTCTATCTACACAAACAAATCAGTAATCCAGAATTATCTATTTATTATCTCTTAACAGCACATAGTATCCTGAATAAGCTCTTAAGTAAACACTGTAACCTATATCCAACATTAACTCAATGTAGCCATCCTCTACTTATCAACGTACTTGTGATCTGTCCTGTCTATTATTATTATAACTTGTTAACCCCTATCTTTAAACACGGCACTTCTAACATCAATAAAAAAAATATATTCACCCACTGTACTAATATCTCAAGACCACTTTTTCCTCCGTTTCGTATACTTCTTCAAACATCACTTACAATTTTAAATCTTGCTATCTGCAGTTTATTTATTTACCTCTTACGTTTCCACTTCCTCAACAACTCTAAGTTTCTCTGAATAAGTGCTAACTCTATATCAACATCTTCTTCTTCTTCGTACAATCTACTAGCCTCCTCCATACTACTACTTGACTCTGACTTTTCATCCATTTCTTCTTCTTCGTCTGTATGTCTCTCTTTAGCTGCCGCTAATTTCTTCCGTTCAACATCCCACCTAATTTGTCGATCACTCTTTCTTAAGGATCTTTCTAGTATAGGTATATCTTCTCCGCTTGTTGAATCATCTCTAATTCTTCTCTGCCTTTTTACTTCTTTATCTCTTTGACTGTCCATTCTTCTTTTTGTTGCTTGCCTAGTATTTTTAAATGGAGCACCTGTGTCTTCTTCCATACTATCATAATGAGTTTCATTTGTCCCTTCTTCTTCCATTCTTTTCGGAATTGTCTGTTCTTGTTCTTCGTAACTTGGATTTGCTAACAACTGATTTTGTTCTGGTTCTTTTCCAAGATCTGGGGTTACTGTAGCTCTTCCAAGATCTGGGGTTACTGTAGCTCTTCTAAGATCTGGAGTTATTGTAACAACCTGTTCATCCAAAAATTTTGCATCCGAATAACAATTATTATTATAATTATTATTTTCTATCTCATTTTCATCTCTTCTTAAGTGTTCAACATGTGCCCTTGCTATGTGTGCTGTGACCTGGTTCTTTATAACATACGATACATTACCCAGTTTTTCCAAAACGTAATAACCTGGAATCCAACGAGAATCAAACTTAGAGTTTCTTCTATGCTTTTTGTAATAAACTCTATCACCTACTTTAAACTCCTGTAATTTTGTATTTACATTTTTGTACTTTTTCTGTCTTTCCCTAGCTTTTATTATATTATTTCTTAATCTCATATGTGCTTTATGCATTTCTTGTATTATGACCTCTTGAAAATCTTCACCCATATATTTCCGTCTAGGTTTTAATAAATTATCTATAGGTAATATTGGTTCTCTCCCGTGTATTAAATAAAATGGCGAAAAACCCGTGCTCTCATTTTGATTTGTACGAATAGCGCTAAGAGCAGGTCCCAACAATAGATCCCAATCTTTTTCATGTTCATCAATAATCTTTGCCACAATGTTGTATAACGTCTGATGTTGACGCTCGTTTTTTGCATTTGAAGAAGGTCTATAAAATGAGGTTTTTATATGTCTTATGTTTAAATCTTTTAATAACTTTTCGAATTTTTTATTTACAAATTCTCTACCATTATCTGTAAGTATACTTTGTGGGCAACTAAACCTTGGTATGAACTCCTGTAAAAAAATATTAATGACAGTATCCGCGCTCTTATCTGGAATTGCATAAACCTCTGGCCAAAGACTGTAGATGTCTACTATATGAATTAAATATACATTTCCTGACAATGTTCTGGGGTGTGGACCTGATATGTCTAAACTAATCTTTTGCATTGGGAAGTGAGGAATATCTGTGTCCTGTAATGGAGACTTTATTGTTTTCATGTTCCTTAATCTGCACTTTTCACACGTATCTACATATTTGCATGCAGATTTAAATAAGTTTGGCCAATAATATTTACTTGTAAGTGCTTTCACTAGTTTGTCTCTACCGAGATGTCCATTTTCATCGTGATATGCTTTTAAAAGTTCATTTTCCAAATGCTTTGGAATATATTTCCTTAGTTGTTCGTTCTTTTCACACATATAATATAACTGTCCATCCTCTTGTAAGAGCAAATAATTCCTTTTATATTTGTTATCTTCTGTTTCTCGTAACTTTTCCTTTATTTGTATGATTCTAGGGTCCAAATCCTGCTCTTCTTTCATATTGAATTGTGCTAACTGTAGATCTTCTTCTCTATGTTCAGACTCTTGATCCGATGGTAAGCTATCAAATTCTCCCCCATTTATTATAGCAGAATCCAGAATATTTACCTGCCAATTCCTGTCGTCTATCTCTGGTTCGGCTGCCTCCTCTTCTGTATCCTCTGATGACTGTGTATATGGAATTCTAGACAAAAGATCAGCGCATGTGTTTATCTTACCCGGTATGTACTCAATTTTCGCGTCGTACCCCTGTAGATTCAATGCCCATGTCTGTATTTTCCTGTTCTGCACTGGAGCTTCTAAAAAGACTTTAAAGGCATGTGGTCAGTTCTAATAACAAAACTTGCGTTATGTAAATAGTAATTAAGTTTTTGAAGAGCGTAATGAATCGCGTAAGCCTCCTTCTCGATAGTACTCCATTTTTTTTGTGATTTACTAAGCTTATGAGACAAGAAGTAGATAGGTCTTTCATTTTTAACCCCTGGTATTCCAGATTCTTTTCCTTCATATGGTTGTACTAAACATGCTCCTACTGCACTGTCTGAAGCATCTGTGTATAGTATTAACTGTTTGTTTAAGTCTGGATGCGTCAATAGTGGTACCAGTGTTAAGCTGTTTTTTAAATAGTCGAAGGCTTTTTGACACTCATCATCCCACTTAAACCTGGCGTACTTGGCTGTTAAATTTGTAATTGGTTCAGCTATCCTTGAAAATGCCGGAATAAACCGTCTATAATACGCACATGTTCCTATAAAAGCACGTACTTCCTTAACGTTTGTTGGTGCAGGTAATTCTTTAATAATCTTTATTTTGTTCTGGTCTGGTTTAATACCCTCTCTATTTATAATATACCCTAAATATTTTGTTTCTGTTTTCAAAAATTGGCACTTACTAAGCTTCAACTTCACATCATGCTTTCTTAACCTGTCAAACACTAGTCTAACATGTTTCAAATGATCTTCTACATCTCCTTTGGTATAGACCAATATATCATCAATATAAGCAAGAGCGAACCTTTGCATACCCTCTAGAACTTCATTTATTAAGAGCATATAGTGTGAGGGCGCCGTCTTGACTCCAAAAGGCATTCGTAAGAATTCGTACGAGCCCATGTGGGTACAAAAGGCACTTTTCCGTGCGCGTCCTCTGACATCGGAATACACCAAAATCCTGACCTTGCGTCTAACGTTGTGAAATATGTAGAGCCATTAAGTAGCCCAAAATATCATCAATTACTGGCAGTGGGTATGCTACATCTTGGTGATTTTGTTCAACGCCCTGTAGTCACAACAGAAACGACTCGAACCATCAGGCTTGGCCACTATGACGACCGGAGATGACCATTCTGACTTCGACCTTTTTATTATTCCTGCTTTCAGCATCTCCTCTATTGCCTTTTCCATTATTTCTCTGTTTCTTAATGGAGTTCTGTATGGTTTTAGACTTATTGGTGGATGATCTCCCGTGTCTATCTCCATCGTAACTGTCCGCGTCTTACCCAATTCCAAATCATTAACCGCAAACACATCTTGATTTTGCTTTATAAACTGTTCTAACACTTCCTTATTTTCCGGCGAAGCTTTTAACTGTGACAGCAACTCTTGTTCCCTTGTTATTTTGTCTAGTGAATGTATATGGACTTTATTTTCTCCGAATGGATGGATCAATTCATTCATTCCGATTTTCCCTCTTCTTCCGCATCCGCGTCTGTCACTTCTCCTTTCACTAGAAGTTTCCACATAACTTGTTCCCGACACTTCTGTTCTATTCGTTGTCAATATTTCACTAACGTTATGATCTAACTTTGCTATCACACATCCTCTGTATAACTTGATTTCTCTCCCTGTGTTGTTGATAACCATTACTGGAAAGGTTAAGTGTTTATCCAACTCCATTACTCCATCTGGAACCTCCAAACCAGGCTCATCAATTATTTCTTCTTGTAACTCAGTGATTCTGACTGTGTTTCCTTCCACATAATATGGGTTTCTCTTCAGCTTCGCTTGTATCAAATTAACCGACTGTGGTTTTAATGTCGTTGTCATTTTGACCCTAACTAGTGCTGCTATATGCATATCCTCTTCCATATCTATATATACGTCTCTGAATTTTAACTTATGTAAATCATAAAAAAGTCTTATCCCATTCTTTATCAAAAATCTCTTCCTATCAGGCATATTTCTATTTAAACCCCTCACTACATGAAAAAGGTGTCTTATGTTTATCCCCCCCCAACTTAAAATTGATCATTGTTTTGTCCAACTACTTGTAAATTCTGTCCAGTAACAGAGTGTAAATTATTACTACACTTAAATATTCTACAATTTCTTACTATTTTGTATAAAAAACTTTCTTTTACTACACTAACTATTCCCGAATCTATTAACGTACGAACTCTATACTTTCCTATTTCTAATATACACGAGCTATAATCTGTTTTTTCTTCTATAAATTTCTTGACTTCATCCATTTGAAAATATTCTCTGTTCGATCTATTATACTTGTTATTAACATACTCTCTAACACTTGGGACCCTATTATTTACCCTCCTATCATCGGTCCTGTCTAATAGGTTGGGCGCCAGTTTTCCTGTGTTCTTGTACCTGTAAAGTTCCTGTGTCGATCAACAACATTCCTATTCACCCTATTATCATGTCTACCCTGTGTATTTGACTGTATACGCCTGTTATTACAAAAACGAGAAACATGTCCCCGTTGACCACAAACCCAACAGACAATGTTTGTGTTATTTGTGTTTCTTACTGCCTCACTTGTAGGGTATCTCATATTTCTTCTTTCAACATAATCGCTCCTATTTCTACCTTGTAAGGTTTGTATACCGCCTCTCCTATTCCATCCGAATCTTGTTTGTCCTATCTCCATGGGTTCCTCAATTCTGTCGTCTCTATTACTTCCCACTTCTCGTCCTGTTCTTAATCTAAACCTTCGTCTCAAATTTTCCTCTTGCACCGCAATATCCACCGCTTGTGATAACCTCTCAGGGTTATCCCTCATCAGCTTAAGTTTCAAACCATCAGATTTGATGCCATCCACAAAAATCCCTACCAACATCCTTTCCACCTCCTCCCCTCGCACATTCTGTCCTAAGAATGCCTCTTCAGCCAAGTTAATCAACCTATCGCTAAACAACTGTACCGTTTTCTCCGTTATTTTGTTTAGCCTGCCTCAATACCGAAAATGCATGTTGCGGATCCGTTATCTCTGCGTATTTCTTGGCGAGATCTTCTTTGAATTGTTCCCATGTCTCATCTACTCTAGCCTCTAACTTCCTCCTTATATGATCTGAGACCGGTTCTGTTGCCGTCTGATAAGCTAGTCTCATTTTCTCTTCTTCCGTTGCTGAAATTAGGTATGCATACTTTTCAATAGAAGTAACCCATTTCTTAAAGTCTTTGGCCTGACCACTAAACTTCAAAATTTCAGTTGCCATTCCCTGTTGGTTGATTACCAAATTCAATTTACCTACCGCTGTTCCTACCCCTGTCAGCACCTGTGCAAGGTTGTCTGGTTCCGTCATGCTGAAAATACTGCAAGAAAGCAAGCAAAGAACAAAAAAAAACACACAATTTCAAATTATTTGCTTCTAAAATCTGGTTAATTAATTACCTTATTTATGAATCACCTAAATTTACTAATTTACAACACATAATTCCCCAGTTCATAAACTGTTCCATTAGTTATTTAATTCCAGAATCGCACAATTTCCCTTGGTTAATCCCTAAAGAGCACAAGTTGTAATCAGCATCAATATTCTGTCAGCGTAGAGGGAGGAAAAACCCTGTCTTCAATAAGTCCTGTTTGAAACCAAAAAGTTCGCTATAAATCCTCATACCTGTTTCTAATAATATAATAATGTTTTAGACTCTGCTCTAACCAAGAATTTATGGCACATCACCGGAGTTACACAGTTACCTTCTTTTATTAGCTGACGGATCTAGTTCCACTAACCAGAGTTCGCATCAAGTGAAACCTAGTCTCGAGTTTAAGTGGCGGAGTCCAGAAGCTCAGGTGGCGGAGTTCTCTTCCCTCAGGTAAATTTTGTAGCTGCCAGATACTCTTCCTGGTTGGGTCACGTCTCATGGGATGCCTGGATAGATTTCAACCCCTGGTTGGGTCACGTCTCATGGGATGCCTGGATAGATTTCAACCCCTGGTTGGGTCCCTTCTTGATTCTGAGTGAAGTACATCATCGGCGACTTGATAGGGGTCGTAGTAATGACGTGGCCCCAAAAATTTATCACAGTTAACCGAAGCCCAGTGATATTTATGTGTTCAAAAAACCCAATCACGAAATTACAAGGCTTTGTCCATTATTACTTGAGCCTAGAAGAGTTCTTGACTTATTTTTCTTCTTTTGTCTGACAGGTTCAGCTTGAAATTCTGGTTTTCTTAAAGTTTTAGGACAGGATGGCTCTTCTCAAAAAAAACGATAAGTTTCATGCAACGGTCCTGAGAAGCCCCTTGTTATTAATAACTTTCAGTGGCTGGCGCTTTAAAATAGAAGCCCCTTTCTTTTGAAACTCCAGAGTTCAGATCTCGGCTCCGGAAAACCTTGAAAGCTGAAGTTCAGTTAACGGCCATTATCAATTCGGCCACGGCTCCTGATTCTTGAGTACTTCGCGTGATAGGCCATGATTATTATCTTCATAATATTTCTTACAGCATGCCGTCAGTGGATAGTTTTTTGTTGTTTGTTGTTGGCCGGCCTAGATCAACCTCAGATCCTCGGTCGAGGGCACCATTAATTACTCCCTATAACAGTGACAAAGGAAGTAACTAGAGTCGAGTTGGTACAAAGTTTTATATTTTATTCTCAAGACGACAGGCCGCGTCTTCTCAGCTGGGCTATCGGATGTTTACCCCCTATAACAACATAATACGTCACGATTGAGCATCTCCCACGCCTTTCAGTCTCAATGCTCAATCGTGCTGTATCGGAGTTTTCCAATAGACCCCAATTATACCTACACTGTTACACAAACACTAAATGTTAAATTACTCAAAATTATAGAACCACTAGTGTTGTATCATGCGACATTGGCAATTAACAGTGCAGTATAAACAATCCGAACTGTGCAGATTAAGAGTTATGAATTTAATTCATCCACCACAGAACTTAACAGCTAACGATACTATGTGAACATTACAAACTTTACATACTAGGGAATTTGATGGACTTCACCAACTGACGGAACAGAACATCGGACACAACCGCAACGATATATTATTACTATTACGACATGTGCGAAACAACTACACGAAAATGTGACACCAATGCGATACCTATGAACTGTAACAGCATTAGAAAGACACACCGACAAAGAACGACAACACACAGATCGTCGATGGAGTTAATTAGTTTAATTTAATTAGTTAAATATATATTAAATTATTATATTATTATATGTATAAAATATGTGAACATGTCAATTTTTCATTTTTCTATCATAATATGTCATAAACATTTTCATTCATGTTCAAAATTTTCTTTCTAAAACTATTCCAATTTAAATTATAAACCATTTTGTTACCACCAGTACAAATAGTACTTGGTGCTTTCAACATAATATATCGCCGAAGTTTTTTCTAAGGGCGACAACACTTACCTCAACTTAACTTGCATATTTTAACAAAATACTATGTTGAATGAAAGGTGTACGAATCAGAGAGCAAATAAATTAAATGAGGGAGCGATATACTGAGCGGAAAAATTGTACGCAAAAAGTATTCATTTTAATTTGTCTGCGTTTTGATGTAAAATGTAACACTTGTCTAAATTTTGTATATACATGTTTAGTATTAAATATAATAGGTTTATTCTAAGAATCACTGTTTGAATGCCCTGTTCATGCGTTACACAAATGGCGTAATTCATGATAAAGGATATTCCAACTCGTGACGCTTAGAAGTATACTACACACCACATACACACACGTAGCACACACTTTATACATTAGGTAAAACATACACTCACAAAATTAAACACTAACAAGTAAATCACATAAACTTTATTACAGCAAGGAAAGAGGGAGTAGACACACTAACAGGCAAACAAGAACATAAGTAGTTACTTGGGAGAAAACAAAGTGATCATATATTGGGCACTATATAAAACTTACGGAAGTAAAAGTGTATCAAAATACACATTCAGAACAAAAATTGCAGGTGTTCCTAAATAAGCCAAGACAATTTATCTTGATGAAACTCTCTAATACAGGGTTCATTGTCCTGGTATCATATGGATACTTGAGAAGGGCGCGGTTGCAAATACAACTGGAAGCGTCGGGGAACTTCGGTCGGATAGCAGGTTTAGGAATATGGAAGAGATTGGAGCTCTTCAGCAATCACCCTGAATTGTTGTACGGGGAAATACATGAGTTATTAGTGCAAGGATATAGATTACTAAGTTCCCATCCACGAAACTACAACCACCAACTGCCATAACTTCATGTGATCCCATAACAGAATTAGTTCAGACTAATTAGCATATAGTAACCCACAAGAACGGCGGGGAGGGGAACCCTGTCAAGGTCTCACATAAAGTAGATATGGACATAAAGCTAGAAGGGATATAACACCAATATAAGGGAAGTAAATGCAACAGCTCGAACGCCCGAAAAATCTCGAGTCTTCGAGAATGATGGGTCAGTTTGCCTACTGCTCCGTTGACACAGGTGGAACCCGCCTATAGCGTGCCGGGACCATTTCCACGAGAAGCTCGAAGAGAGTTACACTCCGTGTCCGCCCGACGCACACGTCGAAGGGCAGACGGTGACTGGACACCGAACACGAAGCAGGGTTTAGCTTGAGGGGGACTTGATAGACAGAAACCAAGTTGTAGTTAGAGATTGTTGATTATGAGATAGTTGATAGAGTTTTGCTGTGATGGTTATGTGTATGATTGATTTGTTATGAGCTCCTGTGATATTGTAACTGACTGCGAATCCCAGTCTTCGCCAGATTATTGTGAATAAATTAGAGTACCAGTATCAGAATGGAGTTTGTTGCCTGTCTGAACCCGAGTTTCATTTCCCTAGGTCTTTAGGACGTTGACAGAATGGTAACCTGGTCAAAAATGCACGCTAAAAGTCGGATGTGTTGGCCTAAGGGTTTCGACCCAAGGGTGCCTAACCAGACACACCGCAATCACATCTGAAAAAACACTCCGGATGAACGCAAAGAAGAAGAAGGGATCAGAATTCACCAGGGGCAAGAGGCCCCCCCCCCCCCATGAGGTTCTAAGTCCCTGTATGCCATTGTGATGACCACCTATGTTGGTGGCCATGGCCAGATCAAACGCAGAGAAATCAGTCTAATTTGGCCGTGTCCAGCGTATGCCGCGAGGTTACGCAAACGCTTCACACGCCAGTGATCCGGGGTTTGTTTCCGGGTCCGGTCAAGGATATGCACTACTGACGAGCTCAAACGAGAGCGAAAATCGAGTATAGTGCTTCCACATTGACGTGGGTAGGCTTTAGGTTCATACCGGAATATGATCAGCGTTGCCTGTAATGGGTTGTGCTCAATATTTAAATCTCAAATCCCAAAACAACGAAATATACAAATCAGTCTACCCTTAAACACTGTCGTGATATAAGAACGGATACTACGATTTGATTTTATCCAAAATGCCGTGTAATAATCCAAAGCGCTGTATTTTGCCCCTAGTATTCTCATTCACTTTTGCTTTCTGAAAATGGTACCTCTTAAATGTATGATTGAGTGCATGTGCTATGTCAGCCACCTTAGAACTTACGGCTCCATACTTTCAACCCCACTGAATGAAATGAATAGTCATCATCATGCTTGATCGACAAACAACATATGTCTGCTAGTGTAAATTATGTGTCTTGTATGTTTTTATCTGTATCAGGCAGTGTTGTATGTGTATTGCAAGAACCTAGTTTGTTTGTGTGTGTGTGTGTGTGTGTGTGTGTGTATGTGTGTGTGTGTGTTTGTGTATGTGTGTGTGTGTGTGTGTTGGCTGGTTTAGCTATATATAGGTCAGTGTAGTATTGTTGGAATGTTTCTGATATATGTGTTGCCTCTGTTTGTGTGTGTGTGTGTGTGTGTGTGTGTGTGTTTGTGTGTGTGTGTGTGTATGTGTGTGTGTTTGTGTATGTGTGTGTGTGTGTGTGTTGGCTGGTTTAGCTATATATAGGTCAGTGTAGTATTGTTGGAATGTTTCTGATATATGTGTTGCCTCTGTTTGTGTGTTTCCGTGTTTGTCTATTATCGCTCCTATTTGTCTGTTGCGTTGTGTGAATTGTTCTAGTGCCAGGTGTTGTTTGCTCGGAGTTTCTTGCCATATTGTAGTGAGTTTAGTTCTAATGGATGCACCACATAATTTGTGTTGTTGGTGTTATTCTGATTCTATTGTGCGTAGGTGTAGTGCATTCCTGGCAGCCTGTTTGTGAGTTGTATTGCTTTTTTTTTAAAGACATGCTCATGTTGTAGTCTGTCTTTTATGGCTATTTTTTTGTATTTATGTCTATTACGTATTGTGTTCTTTAGTAGATTCCCAAAATGTAGTTATATTGTCGGCGGGGATACTATAAGTGTATGCGATAATGAGATGCCTCATGTGTTGTACATAACCTGTGTGTTGGAGTTGTTTGTTCTTGAATTTCCAATGTAATAATCGTTTTGAAGTCGTGCATATGTTGTGTCAGTACTGATATATGCTAGTACTGCTTGGTGACCTGTGTATTGAATTGTTTCTTTATGTGTTTTGTGTGTATTATGTGGTGTGTTGCAGGTATTTAAATTCCGTCTAGTCTGTTGATATGTTGTATGCAATATTTGTGTGTGTTGTTGCGATATTATTAAGATGTTTATGTCTGAAAGTGTCTGTTAAATAGTGTGTGTCTAAGGTATTCTGCATTCCATTCCTGTCACTTCCCCTTAATTGTGTCTTGATTCCAGACTTTCCTCCCCCTACAATATCCAAATCTGAGAGTACAAAATGAAAGTCCCCTGCAAGGATAACATGTTGTCCTATGTATGTTTGTGTAAGCAGAGTGTCTAGTATTTAGTAAAACATTGGTTGATGATTGTAAGTTGGCGGTGTATGTATGGTCACTATGGTGTATGCATGTATGTATAGTATTTCCTATCTATATTATGCAGATCCGTCGCTGATCATCCGTGTGTGTTCTAATACTACGATACCTGTCTGAGGTCTGCAGTATAGCTGTGCCAGCCCCGTTTGTGTGTATGCCTAAACTAACGCATGAATGTGTGAGACCTAGGGGTGTGGTGGTTTTTTGTGCGAAAGTTTTTGAATATATATTTATTTCTTGTAGTAGTAAAAAGTCTTTTTTTTTTTGTTTGCATATGAGTGTAATCATGTGTTGTAATGTGTTTTGTAAGTGTGCCACTAATATTTAAAGTCTAAATATAAAGTTTAAATATTTAAATTTCAAGTCAGCCTGCTTCTTTTTATTTTCTCTAGGAGCTCTTGTGATTTGTCTATCCTAAGGCCTATTAAAGATAACTTTTTACCGTGTAAATTGTCATACACGGCTTTCGGTGCCTCTGTTGACATTTGAAGATACCACCTAGTGGAAACCTCGAACCTGTACAGGTCGATGATTTCCCCAGAAGGCACATCGCCTTGACCAGTTAAAGCACTAACAATAAATGACGATGTTGATATAGCAGCTGTCCCAAAACCAATAATCGAGCAAACTATAGTACTAGGCTGGTGTAGATGCTTGAATTCGTAGTCGTCCCTTGAAACGGCAACTGTAGTAATATTGGGATACATACCGAGAACCTTAAGTTTGGCCTGTTACAGGCCTGACAAAAATTCTTAACAAAACCCAAATGATGACGCGCACAATCAATTAGTCAATACATTTAATGTACTATCCAGAAGAATTAAAATACTCCACTATAAAATTATTATATATCAAAAATAAAATCCAGGTTTTTATATAAATTTTGAAAATTATTTTTAATTATTATCAAATTATTTATAAATCATTTAGTTGAGGATAATTTCTATGCCAATTTTGTAAAAGACCAAGATAAGTACTACAATAATTTACATTACTTATTGTATTTATGCTTCATTTAGTAATCTTCTTCTTCTTCTTCTTCAGCATTCCGAGCCATTGAGGTTCTTTGCTGCAAATACAATCTGTCTCCATTCGTCTCTCTGGTGGACCTTCTCTTGCCAGTCGTTGATTCCAAGTGCTTGTAGGTCTGTATGTATATTATCTCTCCACCGCCTTCTTGGTCTACCTCGGGGTCTACGGTCATTTATTTCCTGAGTGTAAGCGAGTTTTGTTTCCCTATTATCTTCCATTCTTTCTATATGCCCCAGCCATTGTAGTCTATTAGCCTTCATGATACCAGTGATTAGCGGGGACTTAAACAAATCATAAATGTCTTTGTTACTTCTTCTTTTCCACTCTCCACTTTGTGTATCCCTAATGGGTCCAAAGATGCGTCTTAAAATTTTGTTCTCAAAGGTTTGTAACAAGGCTTCGTCTCCTTTCGTTGTACTCCAGGTTTCAGAGCCATACAGCACAACTGGTCTGATCAGTGTTTTGTATATTGTGATTTTGGTGTTACGAGATAGCGCCTTTGATTTTAGTAGATGTTGTAGTGCATAGTATATCTTATTTCCAGAGTTGATTCTAGTTTGTATTTCTTCCCTTATGATGTTGGAGCAGTTGAAGATTGTACCCAGGTATTTGTATGTTTCCGTTCTTTTAATGGTCATATTATCTATTTGTATGTGGCCAGAGTTTTTAGCCATTCCGTCTCTTGAAATTACCATATATTCTGTCTTATCTTGGTTGATAACCAGCCCCATCTGTTGGGCTTTTTCCTTTAAGTGAGTCAATATTTCTAATGTCTTTTGTTCACTTTGCCCTATAATATCTATATCATCTGCATAACCAAGCAGCTTGGATGTTCCTCCAATATCACATTCCTCCTTTACCTTCCTTACAACTTTCTCTAGAGCCAGATTGAAGAGTAGCGGCGATAGTGCATCACCCTGTTTCAAGCCAGATGTTATTTGGAAGGGGTCTGATTTCCTGCCTTTATATGTTACTATATTATAAGTATCTTCCATGCATAGTTTAGGTCATGTTAATTAACTTCCTTGGTATTCCAAATTCCTGCATAACATTCCATAGACTATTCCTATGGACACTATCATAAGCCTTTTTAAAATCCACAAAAATGTTATGGAGATCTCTTTTATATTCCCAATGTTTCTCGGCTATTTGTCGTAAGATAAATATCTGATCTATTGTTGATCTGTTTTGTCTGAAACCTGCCTGGTAGTCACCTAATATGTCTTCTGAATATGGTTTTAGTCTATTTAGTAATACTGCGGATAGTATCTTATAGCTTGTGGACAGTAGTGATATTCCTCTATAATTTCCACATTGGAACTTGTCTCCTTTCTTAAAGATAGGTATCAATAATGACTCTTTCCAGTCATGGGGTAATTCTTCTGTCCTCCAGATTTTTATTATTAGTTCGTATAGCTTTAGATGTAATGCATGGCCACCTGCCTTTATAAATTCAGCAGCAATTCCATCAGTCCCAGTTGCCTTATTGTTTTAAGTCGTGTGATTACATATAGGATTTCTTCAAATGTAGGTTCTTCAATTTGTGGTTCGCATGTTAGAACCTCTTCCTGTGGGAAAATGTTACTTGGAGCTTCACAATTTAGTAATTCAATAAAATATTCTTTCCATGTGTTGCACATTTCTTCATTGGTATTTATCATATTCCCATTTTTGTCTTTTAAACCATATGTGTTTTGTTGGTGCCCTCGTTTCATTGACTTCAGTACTTTAAAAAACTTTCTGGATTCATTTTTCTGGTGATTAGTTTCCATATCTTTGATTATATTACTCATATATTCTCGCTTCTGCTGTCTGACTATTTTTGTAGCCTCTTTACATTCATTTCTATAATGCTCTTCCTTTTGGATGTTATTGATGTCATTTAACCATACATGTCTGGCATTCTTCTTCTTAGTGACTGCTTCTTCACATTTTTGATTGAACCATCTGTTCTTTCTATGCGTGGTTGACACACCGAGACATTCTTCTGCGGTAGATTGAAGTGTATTCTTGATGTTCAACCAAGTTTGGTCAACGCTTTCCTCCAAAGGGTTTTGAAAAGTTTCAAGTTTACATTTTATTTCATCTGTAAATTTCTCTTTGACTGTAATGTCTTGTAGTTTTTCTCTGTTATATGTTGGGTGTAATCTTTGTAATTTAGTATAGAAAGCTCTCTTAAGTTTTATTTTAAATTTTGCTCCAACGAGGAAATGGTCACTGTGGCACTCAGCTCCTCTATAACTTCTGACTTGCTGTATGTTTGATGCATTTCTGTTGTTAATTAAAATGTGATCTATTTGATTATAGGTTCTCTTGTCACATGATTTCCAAGTTTGTTTGTGTATATCCTTTCTTTGTAGTCTGGTACTGCTAATCTGCAGTCCTTTGGCTTCTGCCAGGTTGATGACTCTCCATCCATTATCATTTGAAGTTGTATGTAGGCTTTCCATACCGGCCACTTTTTTATTAGTTTGCTCTCTACCTATTTTTGCATTGAAGTCTCCCAGCACAATCAGGATGTCCTGTTTGGGGGTTTCTTCTATGACATCTTCCAGATCATTATAAAAGTCTTCTTTAATATCATCTTCTTTCTCTTCAGTAGGTGCATGTACATTAATCATCGTTATATTTTTCCATTTACCTTTTATTCGTAATTTACTAATCCTGTCATTAAAAGCTTTAAAGTTTAAAATGTTCCCCCATAACTCTTTTTTGATGACAAATCCTGTTCCTAATTCATGTTTATTTTGGGTGTTTCCTCCATATATTATAATCATTCCATTTTGCTCTAAAGTACCCTCTCCTGGCCACCTTATTTCTTGAATTGCTGTGATATCCATTTGATATTCAACCAGCTCCCGGGTTAGTTCTTCGGCCGCTCCAGCTCGATATAGTGTCCGTACATTCCATGTTCCAAATCTCAAAAGTCCTTTAACGTTCCAAGGTCGTTGTCCAGAAGTGTATTCTTGTCATTTAGTAATGTCCCCTGAAATTCTGTTATGTTGTTATGTATCTTTCATTCATTAATTCAGTAGCATGTCCTTTGAAGAACCTCGCTCCCATAACAACCTTCCGGAAAACCTCTCGATCATAAGCAAGATGTCCCGCGTCCGATACACCCATCTGGTGATCATCCGCCACATCCTACACCCATCTTTTCTTTCGCCTTCCTCTTCCTCTCTTCCCAGGCATATACCCCTCCATTATTGTTCTCTCCAAACTTTCGTGACGTTTCAAGTGACCAAAATATTTCAATTTTCTTTTGTTTTATCGTCTTTAATAGCCAACCTTCTTCAATATTCAGCTCTAGAAGTATGGCTGCATTTCGTCTTTTCTTTACCCAAGATATTCTTAGAACTTGTCTATAATATTTATATTCAAAGGCATTTATGCGCTGTTCAGCTTGCTTAGTAAGTGTCCGGGTCTCACAGGCGTATGTTGCAATGGGGAAAATGCATGCTCTTAAAAATCTAACTTGTGTAGTGCTGTCTGTCCCACTCCATAATTTATTCAGTTGTTTTAGTCTTTGAAGAGCAATTGATAATCATCGTTTAATTTCTTTCATTCTGTCGCCGTTGTTGGTAATCAATGACCCAAGATATTCATAATTGTCCACCACCTCCAATTTTTCATC
The DNA here is from genome assembly GCA_014155875.1 of Cepaea nemoralis. Classification (NCBI taxonomy): domain Eukaryota; kingdom Metazoa; phylum Mollusca; class Gastropoda; order Stylommatophora; family Helicidae; genus Cepaea; species Cepaea nemoralis. The sequence continues at coordinate 46,871 of JACEFZ010027565.1, read as the reverse complement.
ATTAACATATATTTCGACCAAGAAAAGGCATTTGATAGCGTAGATAGAAACAAGCTGTGGGAAATCCTTAAACAATATGGAGTGAGTACACATCTAACAAACCTATGTAGAAGCTTATACAACAACAGTGAATGCATAGTAAGAGCAACTGGAGGACACTCAGAACCCTTCACCATAAGATCCAGAGTACGACAAGGTTGTGCCCTGTCCGCTCTCTTGTTTATAACATATATAGACAACATATTAGAAACCAGCCAAATGGAGACCACAAGAACACCGCACGACGAGAACACAGAAGAATAACCATATGTAAATCTAACCATTAGAGAACTCCTGTTTGCGGACGACCAATCACTAACAGCAAAATCAGAAGCTGAATTACAAGACCACATGAATAGTCTAAACGAAATGTGTAGGGAACATAACATGACAATTAGCACAAGTAAAACAGAGGTATTGACTATAGCTAAAGAAGATAAAACAACAACGATTCACCTAAACGAACATTCCTTGAAACAAGTAAAGAGTTTCAAGTACCTAGGAAGATTAATATCATCAAATGGCAAATCACAAGACGAGATTCAAAACAAATGCAATAAGGCAAACTAACTCATTGGACAAATGGCACGAATACTAAAGAACAAACATGTATCAATAACTACTAAGAAAGCACTTTACAACATAATCTTCCTACCAACTTTATGTTACCAATGCCAAATCTGGACAATGACAGAAAAAGAGAAAAGAAAAATCACAACAGACATAAGATTCCTGAGAAGAATTCTTAATGTATCAAGAAGAGATAAGATCAGAAATGAAGAAACCAAGACTAAAGTAGGGGTTATAGATGCATTAGATTTTATTAGAAGGCAGCAAGTCAAATGGTTTGGCCATGCAAGTAGGTTACCAACTAACAGTGTACCACAACAAGCAATGATGTACAGACCAGAGGGAAGCAGTAGGAAGACGCCGACCACGTAAACGATGGACGCAGGTAATAACAGAATCCATGGGAATATCGATACATGAAGCCCATAAACGGGCACTCTCCTGCTGTTTATACTTCACCTCGTCACCGCAAGGTACAAGAGGAACATGATGAGATGAACATATATTTTTGTCCCCGATAGTGTTTAACACCTTGGCGTGGTGGGGGAGCTTGAGTTTCTCAATGACCCTGAGAGCTATGCAGGCGGTAGCGTAGCTATCAGTAGGGCCTCCAAAGCCGGACAGATCAAAGAGTAGAGAATAGACAAAGAGAAACACCGTGGTCCTCCAGGTTGGGGGTTGAAGCGTGGGGCTAACATCTCCATCCATCCATCCATCATGTGCCATGCCGGCAAGCGTGGGCGGTCATGTTCTGCCATCTCACTCGATCACCAGAGTCATGGATCAGCTCCGTGTTTCTGTCTCGACCTTGCCACAAGGCCAAGCCATCCAGGTACTTGCTTCTAGGTCTTCCCCTTGGTCTGTTCCCCTCGATCTTACCAGTTGTCACCAAGTTCTCCAAATCATTTCTTCTCATAACATGCCCAAAAAATTGTTTCTGTCTACGTCTAATGTCTCTAATCAGTTTACGATCTTCATTTGTTTCTTGAAAGACTTGTTCATTGGTCTTTCTGGCTGTCCATGGTATTCTTTGCATTTTCCTCAGAAACCCATTTCTACAGCCATCAGATGTTTTTCAGCCTGATTGCTCATTGTCCAAGCTTCACATCCATATAAAATTACAGGTTCTATGTAGCATCTCAACACTCTTTTTCTCATTTCAATTACATCTTTTTATTGGTCAGTATGTTTTTCATCTTGCTAAAGGCTACTTTTGCCATAGCGATTCTTGTTCTAATCTCTTCAAGGCATCTCCCATCAGATGGTATGACTGTGCCGAGATAACTGTATCGATTCACTTGCGTAAGAATATGCCCATTTACTTGTATATTACATTACAGTACATTAATATTTCCACCGTTGTAAAAAGTATTTTGTTACGAAACAGAAAACTAAGCCTCGAATTCGGCTGACTTATTTGGACAACGACATTGGAACGTTAAAGGACTTTTGAGATTTGGAGCGTAGAATGTACGGACACTACATCGAGCTGGAGCAGCAGAAGAACTAACCCGGGAGCTGGCTGAATATCAAATGGATATAACAGCAATCCAAGAAATAAGTTGGCCAGGAGAGGGTACTTTAGAGCAAAATGGAATGATTGTAATATATGGAGGAAACAACCAAAATAAACATGAATTAGGAACAGGATTTGTCATCAAAAAAGTGTTATGGGGGAATCATTCGAAATTTTAAATCTGTTAATAATAGGATTAGTAAATTACGAATAAAAGGTAAATGGAAAAATATAACGATGATTAATGTACATGTACCTACTGAAGAGAAAGAAGATAATATTAAAGAAGACTTTTATAATGATCTGGAAGATGTCATAGAAGAAACTCCCAAACGGGACATCCTGATAGTGCTGGGAGACTTCAATGCAAAAATAAGTAGAGAGCAAACTTGTAAAAAAGTAGCCGGTATGGAAAGCCTACATACAACTTCAAATGATAATGGATGGAGAGTCATCAGTCTAGCGGAAGCCAAAGGACTGTATATCAGCAGTACCAGACTGCAAAGAAAGGTTATACTTAGACAAACTTGGAAATCATGTGACAAGAGAACTTATAATCAAATAGATCGCATTCTAATTAACAACAAAACTGCATCAAACATACAACAAGTTAGAAGCTATAGGGGAGCTGAGTGCCACAGCAACCACTTCCTCGTTGGGGCAAAATTTAAATTAAAACTTAAGAGAGCTTTCTATGCTAAACCACAAAGCTTACACCCAACATATAACAGAGAAAAACTATAAGAAATTTCAGTCAAAGAGAAATTTGCAGATGAAATCAAGTGTAAACTTGAAATTCTACAAAATCCGTTGTAGGAAAGCGTTGACCAAACTTGGTTGAACATCAAGAATACAATTCAATCTACCGCAGAAGAATGTCTCGGTGTGTTAACCACGCATAGAAAGAACAGATGGTTCAATCAAAAATGTGAAGAAGCAGTCATTAGGGAAACGAATGCCACACAGTTGTTGTTAATTGACATCAACAACATCCAAAATGAAGAGCAATATAGAACTGAATGTAAAGAGGCTACAAAAATAGTTCGACAGCAGAAGCGAGAATATATGAACAATACAATCAAAGATATGGAAACTAAACACCAGAAAAACGAATCCAGAAAATTTTTTAAAGAACTGAAGTCAATGAAACAAGGGCACCAACACAACACATATGGTTTAAAAGATAAAAATTTGAATATATTACATACTAATGAGGAAATGTGTAACACATTGAAAGAATACTGTGTTGAATTACTAAACTGTGAAGCTCCAATTAACACTTTCCCACGGGAAGAGGTTCTAACGTGTGAACCACAAACTGAAGACCCTGTGTTTTGAAGAAATCCTATGTGTCATAACATGACTTCAAAACAGTAAGCCAACTGGGGCTGATGGAATGCTGCTGAATTTATAAAGGCAGGTGGCCATGAATTACATCTAAAGCTACACGAACTAATAATAAAAACTTGGAGGACAGAAGAATTACCCCATGACTGGAAAGAGTCATTATTGATACCTATCTTTAAGAAAGGAGACAAGTTACAATGTGAAAATTATAAAGGAATATCACTACTGTCCACAAGCTATAAGATACCATCCGCGGTATTACTAAAAAGACTAAAGCCATATTCAGAAGACATATTAGGTGACAACCAGGCGGGTTTTAGACAAAACAGATCAACAATAGATCAGATATTTATCTTACGACAAATAGTCGAGAAAAATTGGAAATATAAAAGAGATCTCCATAACCTTTTAATGGATTTTAAAAAGGCTTATGATAGTGTCCATCTATGGAATGCTATGCATGAATTTACCAAATAAACACATATAGTATTGTTTGACGCTCATAGAAGGAGAAGAAGGAAGTAGAAGAAATTAGAGGACGCACTAGACAACATACAATTTGAAAGCTATAGTTACCGACCAGGATCGAACCTGTCACCACCAAATGACGACGGCGCCTCGCTGCAAGAGCAAGTGTACTTCGACGCATGATTTACTAGTTGCTGAGATATGGAATTTTATATGGGGAGCAGACAAAAGTAAACAGACTATAGTCCTCCTTGCTTCTTATCTTGCATGAATGTTTTGTATTGTATACTGTGAATTGTGTTGCTGAAGATGAAATGTCTGGTGTGTTTGTTTATGTCTATGATTGTCTGTTTTAGAGGGTCTAACACTGTAGCTAAATATATTATCTTTGGAGTGATGAAGGTGTTTACAATTGTTCTTCTTCCAAATATTGTTGATATTTTGTATTTGTACCTATGTACTGTGTCTATAATTTGTTTTGTCGGTGATTGCCATGTTTCTGTGTGAATCACCCAAACAAAACTAGAAGTAGATTGTGAGCTTTACTAAAACACGGCTACAAGAGACAAATTGCACGTTGCGGCCAAAGCCTTCGTCAGCACAGGACAAACAAATACAAACCAACACAAACCTACATGAAACACACTATGACAATATTAAACTATTAAAAATCGACAACAATCTGACAGACAACGAAGACGAAACGTGAAATATATAGTAGCAGTTCAAGGGAACGGATAATGGTAAACAAGAATGAGGGGAACTGCAGTGATGTTTCTGTGTGTGTTTTTCTGGGATCGCATGGAAATGTTATCCCATATATTTTCTTGTTGTCTGTAACTGTTAGATGCGGGGGGGGGGGGGGGGTGTCTGCTTTATTCTTCCACTTCCCCAGACCCCTTACTTCAGACTTCTGTATGTTTATTTTGGCCCCACTTCCTTCACCAAACTGTCTGAAAGTGTGAAGTATGTTCGTTATGGAAGTGCTGGTTGTAGGGAAGAAAGCGGTGTCATCTGCATAAGTAATTAATTTTCGCTCCCCAAACCCTTGTATAAATGTACCTTTAACCTTAGCGTCCTGTCTAATTGCTCTAAGAGTAGTTCTAGGGTTAGTACATATAGAATTGGTGATAGTGGACACCCTTGTCTGACAGATCTTGTGATCCTAAATCTGGCAGTGAGTGATTCAACGGTACCTTACTTTCAGAAATTTTATACAGTATTTCTATCCACTGTCTATAGTACTGTCCTATGTTACAGTGTGCAAGTGTTTTGTGTAAGTATAAGTGCGAAATTCTGTCAAAGGCCTTCTCCTGGTCTAAGAACAAGAGGGAGGATGGACATTCTTTCTGGTGGGTGTATGTGATGAAATCTCTAATGAAGTGTGTATGTTGGTGTACGTTTCTGTGTTGAATACTGTACTGTTTGTCTGAGTGTATGAGTGATGGCATGAAAATTTTTATTTTGTTAGGATTCTTTTGTCTGTGTTTAATACTGAGATGGGCCTATAGTTTTTAGTTGTGTTTTGTCTGTGTTGTCTTTAGGTATAAGTGTAATGTATGACATGTTGCAAGTATTTGGAAGTTCTTGTTTGTGAAAAGCTTCTTAGTAGACTTTTAGAAGGAAATAGCCTAGGATAGGAAAGATGTGTTGGTAGAATTCTACATTGAGTCTATCTGGTCCTGGTGTTTTGTCTTTTTGCATTTGATTGAGTGCATTTGTTATGTCTGCTAATGTAAGCTCTGTGCCTAGTATGCCCTTATCTGTGTCAGAAAATTTCTTTGTGTATTGTAAGAGCCTATTTTGTGTTTGTGTGTTGGCTGGTTCTTCTGTATATAGGTCAGTGTAGTATTGTTGGAATGTTTCTAATATATGTGTTTCCTGTGTGTGTGTTTCCTTGCATGTTATTATTGCTTCAATTTGTCTGTTGCGTTGAATGTTTTGTTCTACTGCCAGGTGTTGTTTGCTTGGAGTTTCTTCTGATATGATAGCACGCTTAGTTCTATTGAGTGCACCACATAATTTGTGTTGCTGGTGTTGTACTAATTGTGATTCTAGTGTCTGTAGGTGTAGTGCATTCCTGTCAGTCTGTTTTGTGAGTTGTATTTCTGTTTGTGTGATATGTTCTTTGTCTTTGTGTATGATGGATGCCAATTTTTGTGTTATATTACGTATTTTATTCTTTAGGAGATCCCAAATTTATGTTCTGTTTTTGGTGGGTGTACTATTAGTGTATGTTAGAATAAGGTGTATCATGTGTTGCAAATACGATGTGTGTTGGAGTAGTGTGTTGTTGAATTTTCAATGTGGTGATCGTTTTGATGGCCTTGTATTTGTAATGTCTGTAGTGATATATGTTAGTACTGCTCTGTGATCTGGGTATTGTAATATCTCTTGTAGATGTGTTTAAAAAGTCGCTTAAAAGTCGATAGGGTCGACTTCATTGCACCCGGTTTTATCCAATATGGTTCTGTCTCTTTCCGCAGCGCGGAAAGCGTCGCACAAAGCACGAACTCCGTAGCTTTTAGCGACGGCCCACAGGAGTCTCCGAAACTTTTAACTCGTAAATCGAAGGACGCGGCCCGGAATCGAACCCACAACCTTCGGAGCACGAGTCAAACGGCTTGGCCACTTCGCCACAGAGACTGTATTATGTGGTTTGTTGAAGGTGTGTATATTCTGTCTAGTCTGGCTGATCTATTGTAAGCCCTATTTTTGTGTGTTGTTGCAATGTTATTGGGGTATCTCTGTCTGAAAGAGTCTGTTAAATTGTGTGTGTCTAAGGTATTTTGTAGTATATCCAGTTGATGTATTCCATTTCCGTAATTTTTCGTTAATTGTGTCTTGACTCCTGCTTTACCTCCCCCTACAATATCCAAATCTGAGAGTGCAAACTGAAATCCCCTGCAAGGATAACATTTTGTCCTCTTTATGTTTGTGTAAGCATGGTGTCTAATTATTGGTAAAATGTGGTTAATGATTGTAATTTGGTGGTGCATGTATGTTCACTATGGTGTATACATGTATAGTATTCTCTACATGTATTATGTAAATTCGTCCCTGGTCATCCGTGTGCGTTCTAATAATATCCCACCTGTCTGATGTCTACAGAATAGTTGTTCCTGACCCAATTTTGTGTTTGCCTAAACTGAATCATGAATGTCTGAGACCTAGCTGTGTGGTGATATGTTGTGCGAATGTGTTGAACATATGTTTGTTTCTTGTAGTAGTATAAAGTCTATTTTGTGTTTGTTTATAATGTGAGTGTAAGGTATAATTACTATATATATATATATATATATATATATATATATATATATATATATATATATATATATATATATATATATATATATATATTCACACGCAGAGTTGTTATCCATGATGGGGGGTACGTCTAGGTGAGCAAGTTTTTAGTAGCAAAGGTTTATGCGAGAGGATCATCTTGATCCTCGTTCTTATCACTTGTATCGGTGTCGACGAAGAGAGTGTCTTTTTTGCTGTATGTATCTTCTTCGTCTTATACTTGTTTCTCCTCTTGATGTTTTATTTCATTTTCCTTTGTCTCGCATGAAGTGTTTTTGAATTTTTCCTTCTTTTATGGTATTTATCTAGTCGGTGAAAGATCGTCTCTTTCTGTGTCAACGTTGTGTTTTGACTGCAGTAGTCCTCTGGCAGCCCATTTTCTCTTCATTGAGTTGCTGACGGTTTGAAAACCGTCAGAGTCTTCGTTCCTTTGATTGTTTCCTTGTGTGTTATTTTCTTGTGTGTTCCTGTCTTTCTGTGTGCTGTTTTGACTATTGAAAGTTTGTGCCAGTTCAATCTTTCCCTGTGAAGGGGTTTCTCTTCCGAGTGATGGGAAATCTTCTGGCTTGTACACCAATTGCTGCTGCTGTTGATATCATTGATGGTCGTCGACTAGGGCATTTATTTGCCCAGTTGTTGTCTTGGCCACACGCCGGACAATTGGTCTTTCTTCCCGGCATCGTCATCACTACTCTGTGAATATTGGTCGTAATACCGGGAGTGTAGATCCGTATATAATGGGGGAACTTCCTTTTTTGGATTGCAGAGTGCACCCCACTTGCCAACCCCATTCTTTATCCTAAAAACCTCAGCCTTTTCATCACCTGTAATACTGTGAACCAGTTTTTAACTCCTTGGGGAGCAATCGTGATATGTGGATGGTCAGCCTGTCTCTTTCTTTCTCTAGGTGCTCTATCGATATGTCTATTCCTAGGTTTGGTAGAGAAAACTTCTTTTTGCCGTGTAATTTTTCATACACGTCTTTCTGAGCCTCTGCTGACAGGTGAAAGTACCACCTAGTGGGAACCTCGAATCTATGCAGGTCGATGATTCCCCCAAAAGGTACACCTCCTGAACCAGTTAGGGCACTTATAATAAGTGCAGGTGTTGCTTTAGCAGCAGCCCCGGGACGAGTAATGGAACACACTACCGTTCTCTGCTGATGAAGTTGCTGAACTTCATAGTCGTTTGCCAAACTGTCGACTGTCATTTACTGCCAATATAGTACCTTGCTGTGTATGGCAGAGGGGTCATTGAGCCTGAGGAATTAAGGCCGCCTGGCTAGTGCAGTCGCCGCGAACTGTACAGGTTATGATTTTCTTTTTGCCCCCGACAGAAAAAACACCCACACCTTACCAAGGGATCGAACCCGGGTCTCCCGAAGGAGAGTCCGGCGTTCTAGCCACTCGGCCAGCCGGTCGTTTGTCGAGTCCGCGAATTCAGTGATATTTGATTTATTTGTTTTGTTTTGCTGCATATCCTTTACAGGACGTTGCAGTCAACACCAGCATTTTTCGGCCAGGTCCACCTGTGAGCGACGCTAACCACGCTGTGGTACTAAGCAAGTTTTGCGTTCAATAGTTTGCCATTGCTTTCTGAACGACCGGCTCCCATACCAACACGTTATAACAACGCGGCACGGTCTGCTTCACAAATCGGTCGCTGCTGAGTTTCGAACTCAACTCCAAAGAATATCACCATAAATGTGCCTTGACGCACAAAACAATGAAATATGATCAGTGGGGAGATACTTAGCAAATGTAAAAAGGCCCAGAAAGGGTAACACGGATGGGTACTGAACATACTAATTAGCTGAATATTAAGGATTAGCCCCTTTTAGAGGCCGGATAAAAATTTAGTCATTTATTTATGCAGTGTCAATGAGAGCATAAAATATTACATGTAACAACAAGGAAGGTTATAAATATAGTTTGTAACATTATCATATCCTAAAATAATTCGTTTAATTTTATATGTAGTTTATCAACTATTTTAATTGATTATTGAGTGTAATGAATGAATATTTTCGATTAAATTTTGTAAAATATATATAAAAGATTAAGATGCATTTTACAATTATATTAATCAATTATGTACTCATGATACATTTACTACTGTCCTTTGAAATACTGTTATGTTGTTAAGTCCCTTTCCAATATTTAATTTCATGTCTACCGTTAAGCGTGCGTTGTGTGTTTTCCTTTAAACTTGCAATTACAACAAGACCCAAACGTCAAATGCAGCAGGATTCTCTAAATGTCTGTGTAATCACTGCTTCTACTTATTATTCTGGAGCGGCAAATGTAGTGATGTTTCAATTAATATCGACAAATTGTTGTTGTCGGTAATTAATTCCAAAGAAACACTAATATCCCTTAGAATAACACACTTCGATCCTCGTAAATTCTTCAGTTCATTAGATGGACGGAAGTGAATGTGTAAAAATGTTGAATGTTTTATATGAAATGAGGTTTTCATATGGAATAGTCCAAATTGCATCGACTCTTTTCAATTTTTTTTTTTTTTTTAATAAGGGCTCGCTGTTCCCAAGGGGTGTCAGAGCCGCCCCATCAGGTCTCACATCCATGTGTCATTCGGAAGACCGCTGTCATAATCTCCCCACCTGTTCTAACGCGTCGTCGTCAACGGAGCCTGGCAATTACGGCCAGGTCCACCTGTGAGCGACGCTAACCACGCTGTGGTAGGAATGGTCAATCGGTGCATGCGTGGGACATGGAGTCCACGCAGGGGCACAACTCCGACGAGCGACCACTCACAGTGGTTAGCGGCCAGACGGCCCGGTGAAGTTGTACAGGACAGACGGAATGAATGGTGCTCGTATACTTGTGTAGATGAATGATAGTAGATAGAAAGCCTGTGTAAGTATAGGAGACTGTGCGCTTGTGAGTTGTATACATTACATTGATATGTCTATTGATTGTATTATGGCATCGATATTGTAATTGCGCGATGCATGTAATGGATGTAATGATTGTGATGAGTGAGACGCGTGAATAAAGTGTTTGAATTGCATTTGTAGTGTGTCACGTCAAGTCATTCTGTGACAGTATTTGTATCACATCTGTTGGTGATTACGAGCCTGTGTTATTGCTGAATGCAAGAATCTGACAGGTGTGAGCGTGGGATGCATGTAATGGATGTAATGATTGTGATGAGTGAGACGCGTGAATAAAGTGTTTGAATTGCATTTGTAGTGTGTCACGTCAAGTCATTCTGTGACAGTATTTGTATCACATCTGTTGGTGATTACGAGCCTGTGTTATTGCTGAATGCAAGAATCTGACAGGTGTGAGCGTGGGTTGCTCGTCCTTATTGGATTATTTGAACCAAAAGTGTGAACGTGGGTTGCTCGTCCTTATTGGATTATTTGAACCAAAGGTGTGAACGTGGGTGCATCGTCCAGCTTGAACCGGTTATAAAATAGGTGCGAATGAGGATGTATCGTCCATCTTGGAATTAGTTGTAAAATAGGATTGAACGTGTGTGTAAGCGGAAAGTTTTGGAAAGAAAGCAACATGGAAAGTGAGTTGTTGAATGTGTTGAACGGACGACAGTACGACTAACAAACATACTTGACAGCACACAAACCTACAAAACTTAGTTGACAACGTATACACCACATAAACATACATGTCCTAATATCTTCTTCTTCCAAAAGCAACAGGTTTTTGTGTCATCCGAAAACGTCAGCAAGTAAAGTTCATTTTTCCGTGCAGTAACGTTCAGGCAGCCATTCTCTGGTACAGTTCTCCATCATACTCCAGAGCTCAAAAGTCACTTAAGTATTATCTTTTTTAACATATACTTTTGGGTGTAGGTTTAGGCACAAGCTGTATTTGATAAATACTGTAAAAATTATTATATTTACTAACACCTTATAATTAACTTTTTGTACATTCATTGTATTTGAAATACTTCATCATGTCTACATTGAATGATTTCATCGAATCTGGTTTGAAATTAAAGTTAACTGGTGATGAGTTGACAAAATGGAGTGAGGCAAAGTATGCAGAGTGAAGATAGAGCTGCCGAAAGGGAGCTGAGAAGAGCAGAATTAGAGTCTGAGTCTAGAAAATCAGAAGCTGCATTAAAACAGTCTGAGTTATGGCCAAAACTAAACAGGCAGAATCAGAAGCTGCTTTTAAACAGTCTGAGTTAACGGCCAAAACTAAACAGGCAGGATCAGAAGCTACTTTAAAACAGTCTGAGTTAGCGGCCAAAACTAAACAGGCAAAAACAGAGGCCGAAGTAAGAAAAGCTGAGATCTTAGCCCAAAGTAAGAGGGAAGAACTTGAAATGCAGCTGAAAATTAAACAGCTGGAAGCTGAAACATCAGCAGATAGAGATGCTAGAAAGTCAGAAAGACTAGATAAAGAGAATCAGTACAAAAAGTACCAAGTGATCGTCAAAAATTTCACCACGGGCGACTGCATTGCAGCCTTCACCCAAAATTTTGAAACCATAATGGACCATTATCAGATCCCAGAGACTTAATGGAACATTATATATATGAGAAGTCTTTCAGGGGAATCTCTCAAAGTGATAGAGACCATTCCCAAAGATCTTAGGAAAGATTATCAATATATTAAGTCCAAAATTATGTCACACTTCCTGTTAGATGAAGCAGGCTTGTAGTGTGTGTTAAGAAGGAATGTCGTATTAGTTACTTGTTCTTCTTTACCACTTTAGTGTCGTCCCTGGAGTGAGGAGAATCAACACTCACATTTGTTTTAATTCAATATCTCTATTCTGGAGATATCCAGCAGACTCCGTCCACACACTCCTTCAATCTGAAGACACCTTCCTCTCACTCTTACTCACCCCTGGATCATGCCCCTTCTCATTCTTCCCCAACATAACATACTTGACAACTCTCGCTTCAACAAATAAAAACAAGAAATTTATTAAAGCAAAGAGTATATGTAGGAGAAGTGTATGTGTGTATAAGGTGTAGAATGCGTGACGTGTATTCTAATGGTAGACCAGTGATTTAGAAGCAAAGTCTGTAACATCATAGTGCTTAGCACACAACAGCACCATTTTTCCCGGACAGTGAACCTCACCCAGAAGATGACGACTTTCTCCAATCACTCGAACAAACAGGATGCTGGTAATCCGATAGACACTGTTGATCTTGGTCTTCACTCTACCACACGGTGAAGTTACTCTGTTTCCTAATATTTGTTTGAACTGATAGTCTTCCAATTAACTGAAATGTCACTTGGGGAAAATCTACTGTTTATTAGTTTCTGGTTATAAAATGTTCCCCTCTTTTAGAACACAACCTATTAATGTTTGTTAGGTAGATGTGTATATAGATATATATATATATGTCCTTAGTATGCGAGTTATTAATCTTCGGTGATGAAGCTTATCACTCATTAAACACATTACTTCTGTTCATACAATTCTACTCAGCAGAAGCCAGGTTTCTGCGGAACAACTAGGTTCTGAGCCCCGTGTAAAACCTCTCAGCAACCTCTGTCTTCTTTCCATGAGTCATCATTGTAGAAAACTTGGAACTGCTTCTTCGTAATAAATCATCTCACACTCACGTGGAACACTCAAGGGGAACTTAGATGGAACCTGTAGAGTAGATAACATCATGGTGAGGGCAACTCAGTCCTGACCGTAATTAGGTGATTGTAGGCCAATAACAGCACTCAGATCTATAACAGAGATCCGATCTCTGTCATACGGCCAAATCTCGCATCATAATGGTCTTATACCTGGCAACACCAGGAAAGAATAAAGGAACGGGTAGAAACCCAGCAGATGCCCTACTGGAAGATCCTACCATTACACATACCTCTTCTCCCTCTCAACCATCCTTAATCTCCCTAATTATTATGCCACTACATTGTCCTCAACTTCCTGAGTAAAATGATATCTCACATAAGCTAGTTGAAGCCACACAATAGAATACTAGTGCCGACGCTCCTATGATACTTTCTAGCACCGCACTTATAGAACATTCTTTCACTAATCATAATACATTATATCACTGCACCTATAATACATTATATCACCACACAGTACTGTACTCTATTCCTAATCATACTCTTAAGTTAGATATAATTAATTGCCTACCATATGTCTATTCCTGTTGTTACTCGAGAAACTAGGCAATCCGATTGGATCTATGTCCGCGGATAACTATCCCTACTAAGACAGCCCAGTCCCTCTAATATAACACAACTCGGAATAATCTCCAGTCCTAACACTTCAGAATGTTTTTCTCGACTCCCTCTACCTGTTTACTGCACTGGGTTTTATATGGGTGCTTGAGTGAGTCACCAGAAAGTCCAGACGCCAATCAGTCCAGAATCTGGCTTTGTCCTCCTGTTTCCAGACTAACCAGAGTCAATTACCTGTCAAGTTTCCTTTTCATCTGGGGAGTTCTGTGTCTTATCCAACAAACATCCGGGTTGTCTGTGCCAGAGACCTTTCCCCCATTACAGAATCCTTCTGACCTCTAGCAGACATCTGTCCATTACTTTCAACGGCCAACTCCCGTTTTGTAGACAAATGTTGCCAATACACACCTCTCGAACAACATCCTGTCATCAAACTGTCGACTGTGTGTAGACAACTCGACGTGACTCCCTTTGATCTCATACACACTGTCGACCAGGTGCAGAAAATTATACCGACGTATTTTCCTCAGTTTGTTCACCATCAAAGAGTCAATTGTGTTAGCAAAATAATGTCGGCCTGGTTGTCATCGATCGGCTGACAAGTTTATTTATCCTGTGACAAGGCTGCAGAGAACAGATTAGTAAATTAGCTCCAAAACCTACACAAACGTTCTCTGACTACATCTCAGTAGTACAGGATATATTTAGTACATGGCTGTCAGCAGTCAAAGTAGATAACAACTTTGAGAAGTTGAAAGATCTAATTATTAGAGATAAAATTATTACATCTCTACCACCACCATTTTCTAAATTTCTGCAAGAATGTGAGTGCGATAGTGTGCAACAGATTGAGAAACGAGGTTAGGCTTATTTCACAGTCAACAAACAGTGTTTTACTAGTGGATTGACTGACACACACTTTGTAGCAGCCGCTACCGATGACAGAGCGAAGTCAGGTCCCTACACGAAACAGAAACCGTTTAAGCAATCTGCTGATAAATATTACCAATGCAGATATTGCCATCTTCCACATAATGAAAGTGATATGTGTGACAAACACCCAGGGTACCTCACATAATTGCAAAACTATATAGATAAGCAAGATAAGGAGAGAAAGAGCTATAAGCGACTCACCAAATGCTTCCTTTGCAAGGCATATGGCCACTGGCGTTATGCTTGTAAAGGTAAACAAATGACCAGAAAGGCTAATGCGTCCATGTTTGATAGCTCTTCCTCAGATGACGAAACAGTAGAAAATCATCCTGTTAATGAAGCACAGGCCATTGATGTATTTCATCTTAATAAATGTACCATCTGTTATCGTTTTCATGAGGATGGCTTATTAACATGCGGCCACTCAATACCTATTGCCAATGAAGAAGCTAATTTGGTAATAAACTCCAAAGGCAAACTTAACATCCACCAAGGGTCTGTAAATGGCAAATCTGCCACCGTTTTATGGGATAGTGGATGTACTCTTATTGGTTTGAAGAGAGTCTTTATTTTACCTTCAGATTATACTGGCAAACATGTTACATGCAGAACTTTCTCAGGTAACATCGAGGAATACCCACTTGCATGGGCATATATTGACACCCCATTTCTTACAGGAAAGGTTAAATGCGCAGCATTATCCAACCCATGTTGTGACATAATCGTTGGTAACCTTCCTTAAGTAAATGATATGCCACATGACAGTATAACATCTTCTGTCGAATGTATAGTTGATAATGCAATATCATCTTCAACTGAACATACTGTTGACAATGTATTATCACCTGTGAATGAATGTATGTTTGCCAATTCATTAACTTCATCACATGATTGTATTGATTTGAATGTAACATCACCTTGTCATGTTGTTGAAATTTCAAATGCAGTAACTAGATCTGCTGCAAAAGTGCAAGATGAAATTAACCAGACTGAGGCTTTGGAAATGTTAAGCCCAGTTATATTACCTCCTAAGACCATAAGGGAAAATTTCATAACAGCCCAAAAGGCCGATTTATCATTGCATAAATATTTTTATTTAATAGGCCAAAAGCCAAGAATTACAAAGAATGCTAGATGGCATTTTGCACTCAAAGGTGGTATCCTTACACGGTACTACACCAAAGGTACCAGCACCACTGAGCAAACGGTGTTACCAACCGAACACCACAAACAAGCTTTACATCTAGCGCATGACATACCCTTTGCAGGGCATATGGCTTATTCAAAAACTAGGTCTCGATTACTTACCCAGTTCTACTGGCCTAAATTCTGCAGTGACACCAAGACATATTGCAGAACTTGTGACATCTGCCAAAAGCTTGTTAAAAAGGGTAAACACCCGCAAGCTGAACTATAAATAACAGATCTAGCAAGTAGACCTTTCGAAAAGATATCTGTTGACATTGTAGGTCCTCTAAACCATGTAACATCAAGAGGAAATAAGTTCATAATAACGATAATTGACCTCTGTAGCAGATGGGCTGAAGCAATTCCACGTAAGAACATAACTGCCAAGGATGTTATGGAAGTTTTCTTCCACATTTTTTCTAGAGTAGGGTTTCCTGATACCATTCTCTCAGATCGTGGGAGTCAGTTCATAGCTGCAGCCACTCAAGCCTTTACTGGAATGTTAGGGGTAAAGCAGTGCTTTAACAACCCATACTACCCTCATTCTACGGGGATTGTAGAAATGATGAACGGTGATCTTAAGCATATGCTATCAAAAGTTACCCAGGAACATCCTGAAGACTGGGATACTTATTTACCTGCCATACTATCTGCATATCGCGAAGTACCTCATTCCAGTACAGGTTTCTCACCATTTGAACTTGTATATGGAGCCAAACCACTCGGCCCATTATCTTTGTACCATTCTATGTTAACCGAAAGTATAACTGTACATAAACCAGTATCATCATATGAACATGTAACATCATTGCGTGATAGGATTATGAAATCTTGTGTGTTGGCTAAAGAATCACTGAAACAATCTGGTGCTATTTACAGACAGTATGCAGAGGAAATAGGACAATAACACTGACACCTGGACAAGACGTACTACTTCTTTTGCCAAGCGACAGACATTTTTTGACAGACTCATGGCAAGGACCGTTTAAAGTACTGAGACAAATCTCGACTGTAGACTATGAGATTGCAATAAAAGACAAACACAAAATATTTCACATCAACATGTTAAGAACATACTACACCAGAGACGAAGACCAGAACGAGACAGCAGCAAGCACAACGATAGTGGACCACGCAGACGATAACGAGACCGACGAAATACCGACCCCATCACTTGACAAGCCAAACAATCTGCACGACATCAGAATAACTCCTAATCTGACTCAGACAGAGACCGACAATTGAAGACAACTGTTACAAGACTGCGACATTTGTACGGAGGACAAGACTTCTTCTGACAGAACAGGTAATAACATTACAGCAGACATTTGACCGTATCAGACACCACGGACTGACAGTCAAACCATCTAAAGTCGACATAGCCTAGCACGAAATTTTATTTTTGGGCTACAAAATTTGTAATGGCTTTGTCATGACTGACGATAACATCGTGTCAAGAATTCTCAAAGTGTCGCTTCCGACGACAAAGAAAGAGTTGAGAAGTGTCCTAGGTCTGTTAAACTATTACAGACAGTTTATACCAAATTTTGCCACATTGGCGTAATGTTTCACTAACCTACTAACAAAAGACATACCTAACAAAATTGTAAACAGCGAATGCCTAAGACCTGCATTTACAAAAGTGTTATCCTACTTTTCTAGTAACCCCATTCTTAAATTACCGAATTTGGACAGATTAAGAACGGACGCGAGCTCCGTAACGATTGGGGCAGTACTTTTGCAACAGCACGACCAAATTCTCCATCCAGTTTACTACGTAAGTCGGAAACTAAAAACAAGAGAAAAACTTTGGTCTACGCCTGAAATTGAGGCCCTTGCTCTTGTGTACTCAGTGAGAAAATTATCCAGATTTCTTCTTGGTAAACACTTCATAGTCGAGACAGACAATAGTCCGTTAACAATCATCACTACTGGTACTCCTACCAACCACAGGGTAGCACGATGGTTACTTATACTGCAAGATTTCAGTTTTGAATTCAGGCATATCTCTGGCACACAGGATACGATTGCTGACCTTCTTTCCAGATGTCCTTACGACACATCCGATAGCCTATCTGTGCCTGAGCGCACACAGCAGACCAATAAGTAATCTGCAGATTAGTATAGCGCTCAGCATCACAGCGAAATGTGAAATTATTTCAGTAACGCTGTGTAGAAATTGTGATAGGGACAACGTCCCAATGTAAATATAGTACATATATTTTATAGTTGTTGTGATAATTGCGATGAATACTTGTGTTGTATGTGATCGAAAGGTAACATTATTTTTAATATGTATTAACATTGTAACGAACAGTGGTACGTGATTTCAAGACTTACTTTGAATTGTTCCAGTATCTGTAGTACCTGCTAAGCAGAGTGTTCCGACGTATTTTACTCTGTGTGAAAGGAACAGTGACATCTGAATTCTACAGAACACTTTAATCCATATTTTGAAAGAAAGAGTTAATCCAGCAGCTGTTCTTAAGAACTGTGTACTCCGTTTGTTTATATAACATCCCGGCGGAAGAACATTGTGTTAACTACACCTCAACACACCAGCTGTGTACTTCCGGTATTTGTGTAATAAATTCAAAAACTAGCAGGCTATAATGGAATTCTCACAAAGAATTGACGATTGATATAAACTTTGTGAGCTGAAAGTTTGCATATACAAAATGTATGCAAGGATTTTGATAGATGTAATCTTAGAATCATAAGTTGATTAACTTGTTCACAATAGTGACATTTGGTTCACTAGTGTCAATAAGCATCAAATTATGACGCTTAGAAATTGATTTACTAATGTAATTTATTTTCTTTGAAAGCATGTTGAAATTATCGCCCATAGATTTTGTATTGTTTCACTGATTCAACCAAGGGAAACAATTGAAATTAGTGGTAATGTGTAACAAGTATAGAAACCATCCTTGTGTTGCCAGATTGCGACACATCAAGGTGACATCAACTATGCATGGTAGTAATTACCGAAGTTGTAGACCTACATGAGACTTTCCGACCAGATGAGGTTGGGGTAAAATGTTGGAGTCATCTCATAGGGAGGGACTCGCGGCCTGACATGTCGTTTTTGGTATTTTTGTTTATCTGTTAAGAGGTAGTTGCGTTGCTCGCTGATAGCTACCAGATTGGCTATGTCATATTGCAACTAACGTAAGAATCCATCTAGTGGATTGTACTTGAGGAGTGTTGCTTAACAGCATCATTAGAGTGTGGGTCTATATGACTTACAATTATCTACATATTTCAATATAAACCAAAGTGTCACATCAGATGACAAACAATGGGTCGATTCTGACAGGTAATTAATAAACACATTTGTATATAGAGTACATGAAAGGATTCTCCTCTCATGAAAAGGAGGGCGGGAGAATGTCATAATCTCCCCACCTGTTCTAACGCGTCGTCGTCAACGGAGCCTGGCAATTACGGCCAGATCCACCTGTGAGCGACGCTAACCACGCTGTGGTAGAAATGGTCAATCGGTGCCTGCGTGGGACATGGAGTCCACGCAGGGGCACAACTCCGACGAGCGATCACTCACAGTGGTTACCGGCCAGACAGCCCGGTGAAGTTGTACAGGACAGACGGGATGAATGGTGCTCGTATACTTGTGTAGATGAATGATAGTAGATAGAAAGCCTGTGTAAGTATAGGAGACTGTGCGCTTGTGAGTTGTATACATTACATTGATATGTCTATTGATTGTATTATGGCATCGATATTGTAATTGCGCGATGCATGTAATGGATGTAATGATTGTGATGAGTGAGACGCGTGAATAAAGTGTTTGAATTGCATTTGTAGTGTGTCACGTCAAGTCATTCTGTGACAGTATTTGTATCACATCTGATGGTGATTACGAGCCTGTGTTATTGTTGAATGCAAGAATCTGACAACCGCCTCTGGATGTGGCCCTCATAAGATCAATTACTGATACGATACGTTGAACTTAGCCAAAAGGCAGAGAAGCGAGATCAATTCTTTTATAAAGTTATATGGCCTGAAACTGGATCATCACATTTTTGTTTTTCCTGAATGAAATAATAATAACAATGTTAAAAATAGCGATAATTGCATTAATCATATGCTACACATTGTTTATGAACATAGCTGTCAAAATGTGTTTGAGTGTCCTGAATATTAAAAAAAAAAACATTGCTTATGTTTTAGGGCTCAGGATTCACCAGGTGCAAGAGGCCCCCCCCCCCCCCCCCCTAGAGGTTCCAGTTCCCTGTATGTCATTGTGATGACCACCTCTACCGGTGGCCATGGTCAGATCAAATGCAGACAAATCAGTCTACCCGTAATCACTGTCGTGATACGAGAACAGATACTACGCTGTGATCTTATCCAAGATACCGTGAAACAATCCAAAGTGCTGAATTTTTCCCCCAAGTATTCTCATTCACTTTTGCTTGACTGCTCATTGTCCAAGTTTCACATCCACACAAAAGAACAGACTCTATGTAGCACCTCAACAGTCTTTTTCTCGTTTCATTTCACATCTGTTATTGGTCAGTATGTTTTTCATACAGACAAGATATTACTGGAGGAAGGTGCTATAATGGAGAGGTGGAATGAGTATATAAGAGAATTATATGATGGGGAAAGGGAAGAATTAACAGAAGGGGGATACACAGAAGGGGGCTGCGTGGTCTCGAGGTATGGTGTCCGCCTCGAGTGCTGGAAGTCCCGAGTTCAAGCCCCAGTGAGGACCGGGATTTTTTCACGTGGACTTCTAGTAATAAAATGTCCCCTGGTCTCTGCGTAGTGAGATCGGACGCCCTTGTGTATTGTTGCGCACGTAAAATATCCCTTGGCAGTTGGAAATCGAAAAAGAGTAGCCTAACGCCGCTGCCCAGGAAAAACTTCGAGTTAAAAATCTACCCAAATTATTTCAGGATCCTCGCCGGTGCTACGGAGTTCGTGCACTTAGATGAGTATCTCCAGGCTCAGGTTTGAGTTAGGAGGAGAACGGAGCACTTATTGGTTACACCCGTGTGCCCTGATGTTGATCCATCGACTAGACTAGACTAGATTAGACAGAATTAACAGAAGAAAGTAGCTTAGAAGGTCTACCTATTCTAAAAGAAGAAGTCGCTGAAGCTATGAAATATATGAAGAAAATAAAAACAGCTGGACCAGATGAAATCACAATAGAAGAATTAGAAGTATTGTGAGAATTTGAAGTAGATATATTAACCAAAATGTTGAATTATATTTACAGCAGTGGATATTTACCCAGTGATACGCTGAAATCTGTATTTATAGCTATACCAAAAAGACCAGGAGCAATTGAATGTGAAGATTTTCGTACAATTAACCTCATAAACCATATCACTAAGCTTCTGCTCAGAATCATAATGAGAAGAACCAGAAAGAAAATAAAACGGGAAATTAGTGAAGAACAGTATGGATTTGTGGAGGGGAAGGGCACAAACAATGCAATATATACATTACGGACACTAATAGAAAGGTCAATAGAGAAACAGAAAGACATATACTTATGCTTCCTAGATTATACTAAGGCGTTTGATAAAGTAAAACATTATGAACTGATTAAAATGTTGGAAGATATCAACACTGATGGGAAAGATTTAAGAATAATAAAGAATATTTATGGGAACCAACTAACAGCAATTAAAATTGGAAATAAAGAGGGTAGTTACGAACACATAAAGCTAGGAGTACGACAAGGATGTGTCTTGTCACCAGATCAGTTCTCCCTATATAGTGAAGTAATAATGAGAGAGATCAAAGAGATGCCAGGAATACTAGTTGGAGGTTATAGTATAAATAATATACGCTATGCAGATGACACAGTATTGGTGGCGGATAATTCAACAGACCTACAACAATTATTAGACGTTGTAGTAACAGAGAGTGCAAGGAAAGGACTCTCCTTGAATATCAAGAAAACAGTAACAATGGGGATATCAAAGAAAATGGTGACACCAAAAGTGTGACATAGAAATAGAAGGAAAAATTTTCAACCAAGTGGATAATTGTCGATACCTAGGGACATTTATAACATCAGATGGAAGATTTACAACAGAGATTAAGAGCAGAATAGGGCAAGCAAAAGCCGCATTTCAGAAAATGAAGAGTATCTTGTGCAATAGGTCACTATCACTGAATGTAAGAAAGAGAGTGCTGAAATGCTATGTAGAACCAGTTTTGCTGTATGGCAGTGAATCTTGGAATGTAAATGAACAAATTAAGAAGAAATTAGAAGCAACAGAGATGTGGTTCCTGAGACGAATGTTGCGAATTCCTTGGACTGCCTGAGTAACTAACAATGATTGCCTGGAACAGGATAATGAAACTAGAACATTATATACAACAATAAGAAAGAGACAAAACAGTTTTCTTTGATCATGTAATGAGAAGAGAGGCATTGGAGAACATCGTGACAACAGGAAAGATCGAGGGGAAGAGAGGCAGAGGCAAACCAAGGGAAATGATGCAGGATGGATTGAGACAGTGGCACGGGGGAATATCAGCAGCAGAGATAATCCAGAAAACCAAAGACCGAGATATGTGGAGAGCCATGAACGCCTACGCCAGCTGGCAGGGCACTTGATGATGATGATGTTTTTCATCTTGCTAAAGTCTACTTTCGCCATGACGATTCTTGTTCTATTCTCTTCAAGGTAGCTTTAGCAAGACAAAAAACATTCTGACCAATAAAATGATGTCAATTGAAACGAGAGAAGAGTGTTGAGGTGCTACATAGAGCCTGTTCGTTTGTACGGATGTGAAACTTGGACAATGGGCAGTCAAGCTGAAAAACATCTGATGGCTGCAGAAATGTGGTTTCTGAGGAAAATGCAAAGAATACCATGGACAGACAGAAAAACCAATGACCAAGTACTACAGGAGACAAATGTAAATAGTAAATTGATTAGAGAAATTAGACGTAGACAGTCAAAATTTTTTGGACATGTTATGAGAAGAAATAAATTGGAGAACTTGGTGACAACTGGCAAGATCGGCGTGAACAGACCAAGGTGAAGACCGAGAAGTAAATACCTGGATGGCTTGGCCATATGGCATGGTCGAGACAGGAACACTGAGCTGATCCACGACTCTGGTGATAGAGTGAAATGGGGAGTCATGGCCGCCAACGCTTTCTGGCATGGCATATGATTGATTGATTGATTGATAGTTTTGAGGGCCGTGCATTTGTTGTGTCTGTACTGATATATGCTAGTACTGTTTGATGATCTGTGTATTGTAATGTTTCTTGTATGTGTTTTTGTGTGTATTATGTGGTATGTTGCAGATATTTATATTCTGTCTGGTCTGTTGGTATGTTGTATGCAATATTTGTGTGTTTTGTTTCCATGTTATTAGGATGTCTATGTCTGAAAGTGTCTGTTAAATTGTGTGTGTGTAAGGTATTCTGCATTCCATCCCTGTCACTTCTCCTTAATTGTGTCTTGATTCCTGACTTTCCTCCCCCTACAATATCCAAATCTGTGAGTACAAAATGTACGTCTCCTGCAAGGATAACATGCTGTCCTATATATGTTTGTGTACGCAGAGTGTCTAGTTTTTGGTAAGACGTTGATTGATGATTGTAAGTTGGTTGTGAATGTATGGTTACTATAGGGTGTGTATGTATAGTATTTCCTATCTATATAATGTAGATTCCTCCTTGATCATCCGCGTCTGTTCAAATAATATCCCACTTGTCTGATGTCTGCAGTATAGTTGTGCCAGCCCCGTTTGTGTGTATGCCTAAACTAAAGCATGAATGTCTGAGACCTAGCTGTGTGGTGATATTTTTGTGCGAAAGTTTTTGAGTATATATTTGTTCATTGTAGTAGTATAAAGTCTGGTTTTTGTTTGCGTATGAGTGTGATGATGTGTTGTAATCTGTTTTGCACGTATGCCACTAATATTTAAAGTTTAAATATAAAGTTTAAATATTTAAATTTAAACTCAGCCTATCTCTTTCTTTCTCTAGGAGCTCTTGCGATATGTCTATCCCAAAACCTATTAAAGAGAGCTTTTTACCGTGTAAATTGTCTTACACGGGTTTCGGCGCCTCTGTTGACAGTTGAAAATACCACCTAGTGGAAACCTCGAACCTATACAGGTCGATTATTCCCCCAGAAGGCACATGGCCTTGACCAGTTAA
The DNA here is from genome assembly GCA_014155875.1 of Cepaea nemoralis. Taxonomy (NCBI): domain Eukaryota; kingdom Metazoa; phylum Mollusca; class Gastropoda; order Stylommatophora; family Helicidae; genus Cepaea; species Cepaea nemoralis. The sequence goes on along the minus strand of JACEFZ010027565.1, from coordinate 23,179 downwards.
GGCACTAACAATACATGCTGATGTTGATTTAGCAGCTGTCCCAGAACCAATAAATAGTACCAGGCTGGTGTAGTTGCTTGAATTCGTAGTCGTCCGTTGAAACGGCAAATGTAGTAATATTTGGATACACGTCGAGAACTTTAAGTTTGGCCTGTTACGACCTGACAAACATTCTTCAAAAAAACAAAAAACCGAAGTACAACCAAGACAAAACATTTAATATACTTTCCTGGAGAATTAATATACTTTATAATAAAATTATCAAATATCTGAAATAAAGACCTTATTTTTACACAAATTTTAAAAATTATTTAAAATTATTATCAAATTATTTATATATCATTTAAGTGTGGATAATTTCTGTAAGAATTTTGCAAATAACTACGATAAGTACTACAATTATTTACATTTAATAATGTATTTATGCTGCATTAGGTAATGTCCCTTGAAATTATTTATGTTGTTATGTCTCTTTCGACTATTTTAATTACATGTCTTCCTTTTAACTGACTGTCAGCCAGAAGTCGATACACCGGCTTGGTATAGACAGTGCGTTAATTGCATCATTTCTCTAATTTTCCGCAATATTTAATGCCTTGAAATGACCATTTATACACATAAGAGAGCTTCCTTCGATCAGTGTCAGCAGACAAGTTGCGCAGATTCATAGCTTTTTTTTAAGGAACAAACGAGTGTTTAAGTAGTTTGTTTTGATTATTTTAGAAATGACAACAGCCTCTAGTTCACAACCGCGTAGATTTTCATCAAATTAGCGTTTTAAAAATTTTTAGATAATAGTTATTTTGATTTAAGGGACTTTGTGAAAGATTCTAAAACTAATACAACGTGCAGTATTTAATTAAATTATTTAGCATACGGTCATATGGAAAACAACACTAACAGCGAAGGTTCGTCATCATATGATGCTATAATGGGCCACACTTTTACCCCTATGTTTGCTTTGCCTATCATAACTTGGAGTATTTAAATAGTTAAATTCATAAGAAGAATAAATGTAACTAACTAGAAAATATTGTAAATATTGTTTCTCAGTACAACTCTGCTCCGTGTTTTCCGGACTTTTTCCATTTTGTGTGAAAATGATGTGCTTCAAAATATGATGGTTTAATTTTGTTTTATTGGTGTTATGGAGCAGATATTTGTGAAGACAAGTGGTGTATTTATCATTATTCAGTAAATTGCATTGGTTTATCATCCGTGATTGAGAAGTAGTGCCTTGGTAAGTGGATTTTTAAAATATTTGTCATCCTGCCTTTACTCCCCCTACAAAATCCAAATCTCAGAGTACATAATTTAAGTCTCCTGCAAGGATAACATTTTGTCCTCTGTATGTTTGTGTAAGAAGGGTGTCTAATTCTTGTTAAAAATATAAGCTGATGATTGTAATTTGGTGGTGCATGTGTTTACTAAGGTATATGCATGTATAGTATTTCCTACCTGTATTATAAGCAATGGCAGACTACTCAGCGTAATCTTGCCCAGAAATCAACGACAGCGGTAGAATGCTGATGTTGACAGCCATGTCCTGTAAAGGATATGCGAAAAAAAGTTATGCAGATTCGTCCCTGGTCATCCGTGTGTGTTCTAATAATATACCCCCTGTCTGATGTCTGCAGTATAGCTGTACCTGACCCGATTGTATGTAGCCTAAACTAAAGCATGAATGTCTGAGAACTAGCTGTGTGGTGATTTGCTGTGCGAAAGTGTTTAAATATGTGTTTGTTTCTTGTAGTTGTATAAAGTCTGGTTTGTGTTTGCGTATGGGTGTGATGATGTGTTGTAATTTTTTACGTATATCAAAATTATTTATATATAATTAAGTCACAGTCATTAAAAACTGTCATTTACTGCCTATAGTACCTTGCGGTGTAGGACCGGGGGGGAGGGGGGGGTGTTGAGCCTGAGGAATTAACGCCGCATGGCTAGTGTAGTCGCTGCGAACTGTGCAGGTTAGAGTTTTCTTTTTGGCCTGGACAGAAAAAACTCCACACCTTACCGAGGATTCAATCTCGGGTCTCCCGAATGAGAGCCCGGCATTCTAGCCACTCGGCCAGCCGCTCCCCCAAATAAACCACTAGTCATTATAATTTCAGTAAAAACATACAAATGGGATATAATTAGTAGATAATTCGTACACCAAGTTGTTTCCACGATGGACACGTCTAGGCGAGCAAGTCTTCCATTAACAAATGTTTATGCAAGAGGATCTTCTGCATCGTTCCTATCACTTGTGTCGGTGTCTACGAAGAGAGTGGCTGGGATGCTGGATGTGTCTTCTTTATCTTGTACTTGCTTCTCCTCTTGTTCTTCTTGTTCATTTTCCTTTGTTTTGTCTGTAATGTCTTTGGTTCTTTCTTTCTTTTTCGGTAAAGATCTAGTTGGTGATAGATTGTCTGTTATTATGTCAAAGCTGTGTATTGACTGCAGTAGACTTCTGGCTGCCCTTTTTCTCTTCTTTGGATGGCTGACGATTTGAAAACCGTCCGTCTTCATTTTTTTGGTTTGTTTTCTTGTATGTTGTTTTCTTATGTGTTCCTGCCTTTTTGAGTGTCTATTTGACTATTTCAAGTTTGTTTCAGTTCTGTTCTTCGCAGCGGAGGAGATTCTCGCACGAGAGGCGGGAAATCTACTTGACTTTGTTCACCAATTGCTGCTGCTGTTGATGTTATAGGTGGTCGTCTACTAGGACATTTAATTGCCCAGTCTCCGTGTCGTGCAATATTCGTAAATAAAAAAAAAAACAAGTCCTAAAAATATTCGTAATGTAATGCAATATGCGTAAACATAAACAATGCACAAATCACGGAGTCTCAGTGGCGAAGTAGTCAAGCCGTCTGCCACGGGCTCCGAAGGTTGTGGGTTCAATTCCTGGCCACATCCTTCGGTTCGCGAGTGCATTTTATCGGAGACTCCCGGGGGTCGTCACTGAAGCTACGGATTTCGTGCTTTGTGCGACGCTTTCCGTGATGTGGAAAGAGACTGAGCCATGTGGGATAAAAACTCGGTGCAATGAAGTCGACCCTGTAGACTTTTAAGCGACTTTTAAGCGACTTTATTTGCACAGTGGTTATCTTGACAACACGAAGGTAATTGGTGTTTCTCCTCGGCGCCGTAATCAATACCCTGTGATTATTGTTAGTAATCCCAGGTGTGTAGATGCGTGTGTAATGGGGCACTTCCTTTGTTTGTAATGCAGACTGCAACCCATGTGCCAGCCCCATTTTTCAGCCTGAAGACTACAGCATTGTCATCCCATGTAACACTGTGCACCACTTGTTTTTTTTTTTTATCTCCTTCATGAGTAATCGTGCCAGGCAACCAGTCAATGGTCAGCCTGTATTTTTCTTTCTCGAGATGCTCTAGTGACTTGTCTATCCCTAGGTCTGTTGAAGAGAACTTTTTACCGTGTAACTTATCATACACGGCTTTAGGTGCCTCTGTTGAAAGGTGAAGTCGTAGTGGGAACCTTGAACCTATACAGGTCGATGATTCCACCAAAAGGCACATCCCCTTGACCAGTTAAGGCACTAACAATAAATGAGCTGCCCCAGGACCAGTAATCGAGCAAACTATCGTACCAGGCTGGTGGAGTTGCTTGACTTCGTAGTCGTCCCTTGTAACGGCAAAAGTAGTGACATTTGAATACATATCGATAACGTATTTTAGATAATAATAATTCCAAAGCACAACTCACAGTATCCTTTAGAATATCAATTCCAAAGAAAACATGCACATTATAGCCTTGAAATTATTAATATTGACCTCTCGGGTGGTGTCTTGTCTTGATAGTACTAGCTTGGTCTACTAAAGTGCTTGGTATTTTACAGGTCCATAAAAATGTTTATGTTACTTTTAATGCAATGTATAATATATTATCTAACAGCTTTGCTGAATTTCGTACGTTCAAAACAATAAGCCTTGCTTATAATGCGCACATAGACCAGGTGATAACAAAGGCCAAGCGGAGTTTGGCTGCGATGAGGGTGATGGCGGCAGAAAACTGTGAGCAGCGCCATCTATGTCTTCTATACAAAGGGCTGGTCATGTCTGTTTTGGCGTATGCGATGGCGATCCTGACTCTCAGCCGTAAGCAGAGAGAAAGGATACAGAACACAGCTATGCGCAATGTTCTTGGATGTAGAAGAGATACAGCATGAAGGGCGCTACCTTCTTGATTTTCCAACCATTGAAGACAGAATACAAGTCTGCAGAGCACGCGCCTACCTCAGAGTTAACGCAAACACACAACATCCAGTGCACAGTGAAATTATGAAGGTGAAGGGCAGCAGGTTAAAAAGAGGACGGTCGTGGATGGGTCAAGCCGAAGACATTCTTCAACAGGTGTGTTCACTTGAGGACTTAGAACCTGGCGAGGGGTGGTTATAAGTGCCAACAGATTTCTGCACATCTTTTTCAATTTGCATCCAACTAGACAGAAAATGCAGACAAAAAAATCCGGCTGCTGTGGAGGCGGAAGTACAGGCATTGATTTTCAAGAACTCGGTAGACGGTGATGCTGTCATTTACACAGATGGGTCGCGCGTCCGACGCATGAGAAGCTCGTGGGCCTTTACGGCCCAGGCCGGACGGAGAATTGTGAAGGAGGAATCTGTTGCTTTCACTGAAACCACAAGCATCCTGACTATGGAAGGCATGGCAGTAAGTAAAGCAATAGCATTGCTCGAGACACAGACATTCACTAGGGCATGTTTCCTTAACGACTCAATGAGCATCCTCAAGAGGATAGAGATGGGGTGGATCCGAAGAGAGTGTTTGCTGTCTCTGGAGCGGTCTCGGCTGGCAAAGATTAGCTTCATCTTCGTGCCAGGGCATGCAGGAGTACAAGAAAATTAGCGGGCTGACAAGCTCGCAGGTAAGGCAACTGTGGAGAGCGGACGCGCCATGGAGCAGGCTGACATTCTGAATGCTCTACGAGAAGTAATACTTTTGCGAGAACCAAGTGATGACTACAAATCTACAACCATGGTCAGACTGCGAGAACAGCAAATTAAAAGAGGGGTGGCCAAACAAGAACACTACGCAGGAAGCCAAAGAAGATTGATAACCCAACACAGAACTGGTGTCGTTAGCCGCTACACGCTGCGGGATTTGCTGAGGAGGGGATCCGAGCACTTATGGACTGAATGGTTCGATGTGCAATGAGGATGATCTGTCGACTAACTAACTAACTAAAAATAAGTCGCTTAAAAGTCGACTAACTAACTAACTAACTAACTAACTAACTAACACTTAGACAAATATGTGAAAAAACTATTGAATATAGTTACCAGCAGAATATTGTGTTTGTAGATCATGAAAAGGCTTTCGATAGAATAGACAGATACAAATTATGGACCATCTTTGAAGACTATGGGATACAAGGGCAACTGCTAGAAAACATCATAGCCATGTACCACTCGAGCCAAAGTGCAGTAAGAACACAAGAAGGTATATCAGATATGTTCACAGTCAATACAGGGGTGAGGCAGGGATGTGTGCTCTCTCCCCTGCTATTCAATATCTACATGGACAGAATATCCAAAGAAGCAAGTCTCGAGAGAACAGATTCAGAAAATTTAGAACTCTTTACTCCAGATGAAACAACTGGCCCACATGGAATAAATGAACTTCTATTTGCAGACGATCAGTGCCTGTTTTACAGCGATGAGGGCAGACTACAAAATCATATTACTAATCTGAGTTCAACCTGCAGGAGATACAATATGAGTATAAACACAGCCAAAACCGAAGTAATGCAAGTTAGCAGATCGCCAGGCCCACTAAGTATACAGATAAATAACACAACTCTGAAACAAGTTCAAGAATTCAAATACCTTGGAAGTATGATCACAGAAGATGGCAGACTGAACAGAGAAATTGAAATCAGATGTCAAAAAGCTAGTGCACTTACATATCAACTATCACCCTTACTGAAACATCCAAACATAAACATGTCCGCAAGACGACAGATAATAAACAGCATATTCATACCAACCCTGTGCTAACAATCTCAAACCTGGACTTTATCCAAATTACACCTTCGCAAAATCAAGATTTGCGAAATGAGATGCCTGAAGAGAGCTGCCAACTTAACAATCCGAGACCGAGTAAGAAATGCTACTATCAGACAGACTGTGGGATCAACACCTTGTGTTACATTTATTGAAAGACAGAAGATCAAGTGGTTTGGCCATGTCGTTAGAATGCAACATCAGCAACTACCATCACTGGCCTTACATCAAAGATCATCTGCGACGAGACCACGAGGACGTCCAAGAAGAAAATGGATTGACGACATCAGAGACATTGTACAACCACACGGAATGACACTATCCAGTGCCGCCCACCGGGCGCTGGAACGCAAATTATTCCTCCCCACGACGCTTGACGGCAGAAGTGGAAGATGATGATGATGATGATGATGATGATGATGATGATGATGATGATGATGATGATGATGATGATGATGATGATGATGATGATGATGATGATGATGATGATGATGATGATGATGATGATGATGATGATGAATTACCAACGATGGTGACACAAGGAAAGAAATTAAAAGACGAATACCTATTGCTCTTCAAAACCTAAAACAACTGGATAAATTGTGACATGGGTCAGATAGTCCTACAACAATTAGATTTTTAAGAGCATGCATCTTTCCCATTGCAACATACGCCTGTGAGACCTGGACACTTACTAAACAAGCTGAACAACGCATAAACGCCTTTGAATATAAATGTTATAGACGAGTTCTAAGAATATCTTGGATAAAAAAAAAGAACAATATGCATCCATACTTCAAGAGCTGAATATTGAAGAAGATTGGCTATTAAAGACGATGAAACAGAAATTAAAGACGATAAACAGAGAAAATTGAAATATTCTGGTCACTTGAACGTCACGAAAGCTTGGAGAAAACAATAATGGAGGGGTATATGCCTGGGAAGAGAGGAAGAGGAAGGCCAAAGAGAAGATGGGTGCAGGATGTGGCGAATGGTCTCCAGATGGGTGTATGGGGCGCTGGATATCTTGCTTATGATCGAGGGTTTTCCGGAATGGTGTTATGGGAGCGAGTTTCTGCAAAGGATATGCTACTGAATGAATGAATGGATATACATCACAACGAGTATCCAACTTTGCAAAGTAAAATGCAAAACAGGTATAAATGCCGTTTGCATGAACGCGCACACGCGAGAGAGAGCTAAAGAAATGATGACTATTAAGGATATGCCTTTTAAGAGGCCGGACAAAAATTTTATTTAATTACTATATGTACGTCACTTGTAAATGAGAGCATAAAATATGAAATGTAACATCTAGAAAAGTTACAAATATAGTTTGTAACATTATCGTATACCTAAAATAATGCGTTTAATTTTTGATATTTTTTAAAATAATTTAATTGTTATCAAGTGTATTGAAGGAAATATTTTTGGTTGATATTTGCATAAGAAAGAAGGTGTGTAAAAGATTAAGATAAATTACAATTATTTAATAACTTAATAAATTCATAACAGTCAAAGTACTTTCCCTTGAAATACTTTTATGTTGTTAGGTCCCTTTCCACTATTTAATTTGCATGTCTTCCATTGAACGCTGTTTTATTTCGTACAATACAGTGTGTTTAAAATGTGCGTGCGTTGTGTGTTTTCCTTTACATTTGCAAATACAACAAGACTCAAACGTCAAATGCAGCAGGATTCTCTAAATGTCTGTGTAATGACTGCTACTACATTATTATTCTAGAACGGCAAATGTAGTGATGGTTCAATTAATATCGACGAGCATTATGCATTATGTGTTCGTGTGTCGAGTAAGACCATCTGCTCTTGCAAACGATAGGTACTGAAGACGGAGGCAGCCAGCCAGGAATCGCACCAAGAAATCAGGCTGCCACGCAATTACGCCATGAATTATGTCGACAACTGCTACATGTTATGGTGCTCGCCTTGCTCTGGACCCCCAGGCAGGTGCAGTGACAGGCCCTATGCCTCGTAAGGGTCTAATCACAACTACTTTCTCAGATGTCCTGCGGAACCAAGGGGCCTGACAATAGAGTGTCTGGCCGTACCAAACAAAGCTTAAAATAATGCACTAGAATGGAGAGGGTGTCAACAACAAAATAAGAACTAGAAAACATCTTGGCCCAAGAAAATGTAAGCGCATGTTGCTTGCAAGAAACTCACCTCAACGAAAATATAGCCTTCAAAATCAGAGGCTACAAGTGTTACCGATCTGACCGAAAGGGCAGGCGAAAGGGTGGGATACTGATTGATTGATTGATTGATTGATTGATTGATTGATTGATTGATTGATTGATTGATTGATTGATTGATTTAGGAACCGACATCACATCATTCTGGGACATTCCATAATCGCTCATCGCCACCTCAGCAGCCAGCGAAGAGTTCCACCACCAATAGTACCAGTAGCAATCTGATTATATGTCCGTCTCGCCGTTCCTCTGAAGCGTCGAGGGTCGGCCAGATCCCCTCGTCACTCCTCGCTGTCTCATTCTTGCCAGACCATGGTGATCCATTTGCTCCTCCGAGGTGTACACGTGCTCCCACAAGGCCGCAACTACGTCCTGCTTGTCATGCATCAATACTCCACCAAGTTTTGCCGAGTCAGCCAATCTGTCCGCCTGTCCATTCCCCAGCACACCAGCAAAACAAGCGAAACAAGCCACTCTGCTCGAAGCTTGCCTGCCCTCGCCTTCCTCAGCATGCTTTCTGAGACAGTTACAATCACGATGTGTGTGTGTATCGTATTCTCCATCCAGCGGAAAGTTGCACTGACCGCCGTCACCTCCATTCTTTAGCTAGATGTTGTGGTATCATACGCGGGGCTCTCCTGCACCAAACGTCGACGATTAGCTTCTGCTAAGATCCCCCAGGCACTTCTCTTACCTCTCAACACCGACCCATCTGTGTAGATAATCACATCACCCGAGCGAGCATTATCCTGAATTAGCTGCTGGATTTCCACTTCGGTGGCCCCTGTTGGCCATTCCGTGCATTCCCGGCTCAATGTGATTATAACTCTGCACACGTTTGACTGCTCCGCTGGCTCTCTGACCCACTCCTCTCCTCGCCTAATGTTCTCCAAGAGGCACACATGTCTGATCGTATCCTCCGCCTGAGCCATCCATGATTTCTGTCTTATCAGTCGCTGACCCTTAACTGCGTCCAGCACCTCATGCAACGGGTGACCTGTGTCTGCAGCTACTCTGAGGTATGCCTTCGCTTGCATCACCTTGAGCCTACCAGCAACAGTCGGCAAACCAAGGTTGTAACGCATACACACTACTGGGGTGTCTCTGGTGCATCCCAGAATGAACCGCATAGCTTCGTTCTGTATGCGCTCTAATTTCATCAGCTGACTCTTTGAGACAGTGAGCAATCCTAGTCCATAATCAATCGCTGAGAGGATCAAGTGCTGCTATAGTGTGAGAAGCATTCTCTGCTCTGTGTCCATTGCAGCCATAGTTTTAAGTGCATTGAGTCCCTTTTGAGATCTTGTCACAATTGTCTCCACATGGTCCTTGTGGGACATGCTCATGTTGTCAAATGTGATTCCCAGATACTTCAGTTTGTTCTCTCTGTTGACGCTTCTACCATCTATCGCGAGGCTTGTGACATCAACTCTCACAATCCTGTTGTCCAGACAGCACCACAAAACAGCCGCCTTTTCCGGGTGGATGACAGCACTCATTTCAGTGCAACAGTCAATGACTTTGTCTACTGTCGCCTGTAGCTCCTGGGCTGTTTGTTCCCTATCTCTCCCCTGCCTATATGCAAGAATATCATCTGCAAATGTTAGTATCCTTCCAACCCCTGGTTCTTCTAGGTTTACAATCTTGCTCGTGGATTGACCCCCTTCTCCATCAGTCCGGTCATCAAAATATCATATCGAACTCTATTGTATGCATCCTCTAGATCAAGCGCTGCCGCCATCGATTCCTGTCTACTCTGGAAACCCTCATAAACATCAAAGGCAAACGTGGCTGCATTTGACCAGGTATCCTTTCCTAGCCTGTAGCTCCCCAGGCCTCTTGGAAGAAGCTTCTCCCTTTCCAAAAACTCTTGCAGCTTGACAGTGATTATCTTCTCTAGAACTTTCCCAAATATATTTTGAAGGGTGATGATCCTAAAGCCGCTAAGCTTTGAATGATTCTTGAATGGTTTTTGGGAGAGGGATGAGATAGCTGTGCACTCAATCCTGCGGTACTGATGCTGTCCTAATGCTCTGGTTAAAGCAGTCGGTCATCTCCTTCAGGTCTGCATCGCTAAAAGCCTTCATGTGGCCATACCTAACCCCATCGGGCCCTGGTGCCGTGTCTTTTGCCTTTTTCAAAATATGTTTAACATCTTCAACCCGTATGATGTCTTCATAATGCATATTCTTCATGGTGCCAGATAATTCCTCTCTAACTGCATCCCTGGTGTCCGCATCATTATGATTGGTCTGCTCTAAAAATCTCTGGAGAAACACCTCCTCTTTCTCTTTGTTTGTTGTCACGCGCATACCATCATCTCTATAAATTGTTCCCGATCTTTCCTGTGAAGTTTCCAGAATTTTCGCAGTGTTTTATCACCTCCAATTTCCTTCATAAAGCATTCCCATTTTTCGTTTTTGCCTCTGCAGCATAGCGCTTGAAGACCTCCACCTTGTCTTTCTTGACATTTTCCGCTGTTTCCACTTCATCTCGTGAGCTTCGAGGTGTCTGTCGCACTTTCCTTAGCTGCTTCACTGCAGCTCTCTTTGCTTTCCAAGCATGGTCTACTTCTGGGGTCCACCGTGGAGGATGCAAAAAAAAAAGGAGTTTTAACAGTCCTGTTGCAAACTCCCTGTCTGAGGTGTCCAAGAAGGCTATCGGTCCACTCATACCGGATGGTCTTGCGTGTTCGCCCAGCCTTAACTTTCCTGGATTTAGATATCAGGACTGAGCATGGCATATGATCACTCCCATGGTCATTCAAAATAGTCCATTTTACATCAAGGACTGATGACAGGGAGACAAGTGCCAAGTCAATAGCTGTGTCTGCATCGCCAGGCCTCATTGCCATTCTAATCGGCCCAACATCATTTATGCAGACCACATCGGAGTCCACCATGGCATCCGCTAGGGCAATTCCCTGTCGGTTTTCTCCACCACTGATACTGACCCTTGTCAAAAATAACATGGAAGGGGCTGAGTATCAGGCATTTAAACTTAAGACAGACAATACAGACCTTGACCTGATCAATTACTACTGTCCAAATGATCGCCCACAGGCACTGGACACACTACCATTAAAAGGAAAAATGTTTGTGTCTGGCGACTTCAACAGTGTCAACATCCTGTATTACACACTGGCACTCTCGCTACTTCATCCACACCCAAAGAAACATTTGTTGCGTGGATGGCATAACATGGTCTTTTAATTCAGGCGAACCTGAGATAGTTACATATAATAACCAGGCGGTGACTGCCTGAACAAACTATACAATTGTTGCCTTCATTTACAATAATTTATGCACAATCACTTATTCACACTCCACACTCGCTATCTCCAACTAGCGCTCTAGCAAACTACGATTTGCACTCCGAAAATCACAAGTGTCCTCTCTAGAAAGCTGTCGTGTCCCGTCTCTCGGTTTTCAGTCGGCTGGCTGGCCTTGCCGTCCTAAACTTCGTGTGGTCAGTGAAACCCCGTGCTCTTGTACCTGCCTCGTAATACAGCAGTCTGTCCGTGTTAACCTGGGTTGTACTAACGTCTAGTGGGTTCATGGTGGTATCCCGTGAACTAGTGTCCCCTCCCATCCTCGGGGTTGGTCCTGGCGGTGTCTTGGTTATGACACGTTCGTGTCCCCACCTAAGTCCTGTCTTATGACTGTTCTAAGTCCTAGCTTGTGTTCTATCTCTACTCTATCTACTCCCCTGTAGAAGTCCTTATCTATGTCCTATATGTCATTACCTCTATTCTGTCCCTTGTCCTGTCTATGTCCTCCTCAACACCTTGACATACTCCCGTGCCTCCCCCGTATTGTGTCACGAAATTCAACTAGTGGGTGTGACACAATGTCGTATTAGCATATAAAAAAATTAGTTGGATCTAATTTGTCAAAGTGTTGTAGGAGTCCTTAGGTACCACTTCTGATTCATATTGGTATGATACCAAGTTGATGTATTTACCCACTGGTCTATGATCAGTGTAACATACTTGTAATGTTGCTAAGAGTCACTACTCTTCCACATTGCACTAACTGGAAGCTGTCTCGAACCGAGGCTAGTTTCGTCTTACAATTATGACCAAGTCATAAACTACACTACCTCTCAAACATCTAAAGCAGATGTCCCGACGCAACTTGTTCCTGTTAAGGAAACAAATCATGAATATATAATTCATGGCTCCTGTGAAATGTACATCAACATCTTTTACAAGCTCTATGTCTGCTGATCTCTACCTATCTGACTTCCGCTTGCGGATAAATTTCCAACTGTGTACTCATAATTCCTATAAATCTGTTGTGTTCCATGTGACCGTCTGCTCTCCCTTATATAAACTAGCTGTTTGTAAGTTAAGTGTTTGTATTCCTGTTTGTATGCGTGTTGTCTTACTCTTTATGCATGTTTAAATTAAAAACATAAGTGTATGTTTATAATTCACGTAATTAAAGCCTTCAAGTGTCACAGGTAGGTTTCTGCATGTCACGAATCAAGGTTTATGCTCGATTTGTGAGATGAGTTGCCGAACTGAGACGCTGGAAAACATTACCATAGCTGCAATGTAACTAGTGGCTGAAACACATATAAAATCAATTGCACGCTCACATGTGTTACACAAAGACGAAGACAAATCATAAAACCAACATGTGTGCGAAAAAAAATGCACCAATTAACATTCGTAATGCTTTTAATACATTCATTCCTCCTTTCACTCATCTTTCGTCCGCTCATTCAAACAATGTTAATTTAAAAATGTTTTTCTCATTGAAATAAAATAAGCTCGTTTTAAACAATTACGAGCTGACTTGTAGTACGTTATGTCGTAATTTCTATCTTACAATAATTTATTTACATAATTGTTGGATTGCTTAAGGCAATACTAAGGGAGAAAAACTCTGTTAACTAACTGGTTTACTATCGTTTAGTCTAATGGGTGTTGTTAATCAAGGAAAACTAATTTAACTAAGTTAACAAGCTGTAGGAGAAATGTGTTGGCTCCCTTAAAGTAAAATGTTGTTACTGAGCCTAACAAGTTTTAAATATATTTACTCGCGGATTAATGCTTTAAAAAAATTATCTAATTAAATGCTGTTATCGGCTTTTAAGAAAGTTGTCTCATACGAGACATGTATATTCTAATACTAATAATTTGCCGGTGTTAATGGTTTAACTATTATTTATATTTAACTATAACTAAATGATTTTGAGTATTACTAAGACTATTTCCTATATTATTCTAACCTTTCTCTAACTATTTCTAAACGCAAAGGAAATTTGTTTGATAGTGCAACTTCAATAAAAATCAGTTGACTGTAGCACACGATTATGTTAACACAGTCTATTTACACTAAGTTTGTAGCAGCTCCAGATGAAGGTGATGATGAAGCGTCCTCCTTCTGTCCTAATATCACTATCAAAGTCTATATACACTAATTAATCTGTAGTAGCTGCTAGATGACGGTGATGATGAAGCGTCCTCCTTCTGTTGCACTTCAAAGTCTGAGGGTCTGGTCAGCAAATCTGCTAACGTATTTTTACTTCCTCGTATGTGCTTTACCGAAAATGAATAGTTCTGGAGTATCAGGGCTCAGCGGTAAATTCTATTGTTCTTCGGAAGCCCTCTTTCAATCACTGTCAACGGGGAATTGTCAGTTTCCACGACGAAATGTGTTCCGGCAAGAAATCTATTTAATTTATTCACACAATACACAATCGCTAGAGCCTCCAATTGAGAGCCATCATATCTGGACTCTGTTAGAGTAAGCTTGCGACTTACGTACACTATTGGATGAATGATTCCATCATATTCTTGTAGGAGTACTCCCGAGATGGTCGTGGTACTCGCGTCAGTCCTAAGAGTATAGGTTAATTTTGGATTAGGTAATTTTAGGATAGGGATGTTACTGAAACAATGCTTCAGTTATAACATTGCATTATTTAAAGTAGCATCTTGTACATTGATTTTTACATTTGATATTAACAAATCCGAAAATACACTGGTAATCTGAGCCAAATTAGGAATAAATTTGTTATAGTAATTTACTAAGCCTAATAGGCTTCTCACTTGCTTCTTGGTTGTTGGCATAGTGAGATTCAAAATCTTGGTTACAATTTTGTCATCACTTTTTAAGTGGCCTTTTGATATTGTATGGCCTAGGAAGTCGATTTCCTTCAAAGCCACCTCTACTTTGGTTGGTTTGACTGTGAGTCCAAACAACGTAATTATCAAACTATATCGTACATTTTGCATAAACATAGCACATACAGATGTTAATATATTGCACAATGAAATGAAAATTTTCCTTTCGTTCAAAGTATTCAAAACTGGTGGATAATTATATCCTATTCCAACATTTGCAAGCCACATTAGTATCACATACCATGGACACATGTTTGTTGTTGGTTGTAGTTGGTAAGCACACCATGTTGTCCATATAACCTTCAACAAGATTACTGATATAATTGTGATGGAACTACTTTATGCGCCATGTTAACAGGTTTCTGTTCTGTTCTATGCCACTTTGGTTGTGTCCCTTGAAACACATCCAAGTGTGCACTGTGGTACTGTTTGTGTGTTGCCAATTGTGTTGTCTGCTAGCATAAGACTGGTGGATATGTGAGTTTTGTTCTAAGTCTACTGTATGAGATGTCTGTTGTGTATTCTGTCTTTTCATGTCAGTGCTGTCTTGTGATGTTGTTATGCTGGTAGTGAAACTTTCTGCTAGTTTAATTGTTTGATCTTTATCAATTTTGTGTATAACGTCACAATAGTTTGCCTGAAGAGAATCTGAGTTATGCAACCTTCTATGGTGTTTTGTTGTGTTCTGAATAGTTGCGTCCCTTGACTTAGTACATTTTGGTTGATGTTCTTGGTTGTTTATTTCTTCATTAGTGGTTGTTATTTTAATTGCTGGTTTTCTTTTCATATACCTTTTCTGCCATGCACTAATTTGTTTTTGCGTAAGTACTTTACGTCCGGTAAACACCCTATAATTAAATCTGTACAAGAGTTATCTAGAATTGCGCATTTAAAAGTGCCTGTAAGAAAGGGTGTACAAATTCGAGCTCTGGCCAGTGGGTATTTTTCGACATTGCCTGAGAATGTTCGGCAATTGACGAACTCGCCTGTGTAATCCTCTTCGTTGGCCAACCCCTTTCTTAGGCCAATTAATGTACATCCGGAATCGAGCAAAAATTGACACGGTATATGGTTAACAATCCCCTGTTGGAAGGTTAATTTTCCCATGTCCGACATTACTGCATTGGCATTCTCATTAGTAATAGGGATCTTATGCCCGCAATTTAGTACTCCATCTTTGTGAAATGTATGACAAGTCTGATATCTATCATAGTTAAGTATGTCAATTGCTGCTAACGCATTCTCTTCACTCTCTTGCATTTGTTCTTGCTCAGACTCGCTTTCAGACGATGAGTCAATGAGCACTGCATTCACACTTCTTAATTTACATCGTGAGGAATAGTGGCCATAAGATTTGAAACAGAAGCATTTAACCGCACGTCGATAGGTTTCTCTCTTGTTTTGCTGCTTCTTTATCATCATCTCTAGGTGAGAAGGATAATTTGGATTAGCATCACACATTCCTAACTGATCGTGAGAAAATTTACAGTATGGACACTGTGGTGGATTAGGTTTTTGTTTTTCTCTATATTTGAATGGTCTTTGAGGTTTAGTATTGGCTGCTGCCACTATTTCATTCTCATTGATGTTAGAACTAAATATGTCTCTGTTGGAGGAAAAATAAGCTGATCCTCGTTTCTCTAACTGCTCTAATGAATCTACATCAGCTTGTTGTAAGAATTTAGCAAAAGGACTTGGGATTGTTGAAATAATTTTGTCCATAATCATTAAGTCCCTAAGTTTTTCATAATTTTTGTTAATCTTTGCAGCGTTCAGCCACTTATTATATACGTCCTTGGACGTGAGAGACGTAATCAATAAAGGTTTGGTTACTTTTGGGTTTCAATTTGGAAAACTGAACTTGATACCCTGGGGCATCTAGTAGAAAATGCTGCATGACTCGTTGGTGAATATAGTCATAGTCATTCCTTAGTTCTTGGGGAATGGACTCTATTACTTTTAAAGGCTCCCCTGAGAGATTCTTCATATAGATCATGGCCCAGTGCTCCCTTGGTACTTCCTGGAACTTTATCTGGAACTCTACATTTTCAGACCAGGCAGAAATTGAGTCACCTTGGCAGAAGGGTTTCACTATCCCTTTATATTTATTGAACTTATTCTCCTCTTCTTTACTCTTCAACTTTGTAGTTGCAATGTGTACATGAGATTCTACTTCAAGTTCTTTCATTTTCACCTGAGTTTGTGCCTCAATTCTAACTGTTTAAGTTTGGTAGCTTCAGCCAACTCTTTCAGTTTGGTAGCATCTGCCAGTTCCTTTAGTTTGGTAGCTTCAGCTAACTCTGCTAGTTCCTTTTTATGCAACCGTTCTTGTGTCCTTTCCTCTCTCTCTGGAGCGGTTTTCCTATCTCTGCATCTGTTGCCTCTTTCTCAACTGCCGCAATTCTATCAGTATGTTCTTTGTACTCTTTCTTTGCCCACTGTTCTAATTTGTCCCCATTAAATCCTAGATATTTCCCAGCTTCAATACATTCTTTTAATGTCGACATTGTTACACGTTATATTTTACACACGCAAATTTTACAATGTTCAATGTTAATACAGTATTCATCAATGAATTGAATAATACGAATTACAATTTACAGCATTGGAAACAAAAATGCTTCCTTAAATTACAATGTCAACAACAGGGGGTACTTATCTGCTGTTCTGCAACTTTCTGCTTTTCACAAAGTTCTCGGGGGTTATCTTCTGATTTTCCCTGTCACAGCAATCGGGCTGTTACTATCCCTTCTCCACTTCTGGTGTGTAGAGTAACAACAATTAATATTCAACAAAACCAATGATGAACACACACACAAAATATGTCAGTCGAGTCAATTATTCAGAGAGGAGACCTGCAATATGGAATATATTTTTGTTAGTTTTGTCGATCGTCGTGTCTTCTGTCATGTAATCTTGTAATGTAGTCTTCACTGGTTTGAGGCGTCAACTGAAACGTTATCCTGAAAACATACTGTATATCATCTTTACAACACTTTAATAATATTCAATAGTTTGCATACAATTGTGATTGATTCAGTCTTTCTTTCACCTCTCGCTAATATCCGTTCACGCAAGTTACGATTTTACACACTTACGTTGCCGTTTATCATGTTTAACTGCCGTTCCGCTCTTACACATTCACGCAGGCAGTGAATTCATTCAGTCACTTAACTGACCACTGTCTGACACCACTTGTAACTGCCGTTCCGTTCTTACACATTCACACAGGCAGTGAATTCATTCAGTCAATAAACTGACCACTATCTGACAGCCACGTTTAGCTGCCTGTCAACAACCTGTATTACACACAGGCACTCTCGCTACTTCATCCACACCCAAAGAAACATTCGTTGTGTGGATGGATAACATGTCTTTTAATTCAGGCGGACCTGAGATAGTTACATATAATAACCAGGCGGTGACGGCCTGAATAAATATACAATTTGTCGCCTTCTTTACAATACTTCATGCACAATCACTTATTCACACTTCACATTCGCTATCTCAAACTAGCGCTCTAGCAAACTACGCATTTGCTCTCCGAAAATCACAAGTGTCCTATCTAGAAAGCTGTCGTGTCCCGTCTGAGGGTTTTCAGACGGCTGGCTGGCCTTGCCGTCCTCAACTTCGTGCGGTCAGTAAAACCCCGTGCTCTTGTACCTGCCTCGTATTACAGCAGTCTGTCCGTGTTAGCCTGGGTTGTACTAACGTTAGTCGGTTCATGGTAGTATCCCGTGAACTAGCGTCCCCTCCCATCCTCGGGGTTGGTCATGGTGGTGTCCTGGTTGTGACACGTCCGTGTCCCCACCTAAGTCCTGTCTTATGACTGTTCTAAGTCCTACCTTGTGTTCTATCTCTACTCTCTCTACTCCCCTGTAGAAGTCCTTATCTATGTCCTGTATGTCATTACCTATATTCTGTCCCTTCGTCCTATCTATGTCCTCCTCAACATCTTGACAAACGGCCACTCGCAGAGCTGGGGATATAGATCATATGGACCAGAGAAGAGAGAGACTGGCAGACTGGAAGGTTGAGAGCAGATTCATCCTGATTAACAAGCTGTCTGACCTACATACCTTCTTCTCGAGATCATGGCACACTACAACTACACCTAACCTGGCTTTTCATTCCCCAGACCTGGAGTGGAACATTAAACGAATTGTTGGGGAACAGCTAGGTGGCAGTGACCATCGGCCAATCTTTCTAACTGTAGAAAATGAGCTTGTAAGTGAAAGCAGCACGCTCTCAAGGTGGAGCTACAAGAAAGCAGACTGGGTAATGTACAAGCGTCGCACCAGCATACTGGCTAGAAACCTGAACACTGAGAAGGACATAAATATAGTAGTTCAAGAGTTTGGGAAATGCATACTCTTGCAGCACGAGAAACAGTACAAAGAGGAGCCCATAAACTTATAAACCCTACTGGAGTAGTGAACTTGAACAGTTGCATAATGATGTGGAAGTGTGTAGAAGGCAAGTAAAGGCCAACCCCAGCCAAGAGCACCATAATAAATACCAGCATGCATACGCCAAATTTCAAAGGGCCCAGTTTCAGGCTAGATGGAAAAGCTGGCAGGAGAAAACAGAGTCACTGAACCTTTGATAGAGGCACGAGGAAGTTGTGGAAGCTAATAAAACAGCTTAACGATGAGGGCACAGGGAGAAACTCAAAAATTGCACTACATAATGACGGAAACATCTTAACAGGAAAGCAGGCAGCTGACCATTTTGCAGAATCATTCGCACAAGATAACAATATCAAAATTAATCCAGAGTAACAACCAGAGATTCGAGAAAAATGGCAACATACAGGACAGAAGGAAATACTACATGGGGTTATGGAGGCACCTATCACAATCAGTGAACTGGAGCTAGCCATATCAAAACTGAAATTGAGAAAGTCACCAGGAGTTGATGGTATCTCCAATGAAATGATCAGGAACTTTGGAGCAGAGGCCAAAGCAAAGCTGTTTCAGATCTTTAATAACACCTGGACCTTAGGCAATGTTCCACAAGCCTGGAGAGAAACAACTAAAATCTCGGAAAGACAGTTCCATTTCCTCCAGCTACAGACCAATTAGCCTCACTAGCTGTCTCTGCAAAACAAGGGAACGCGTCATCAATTACAGACTACAGTTACATTGAAAGTGAAGACATCCTTGTGCCACAACAGGCTGGCTTTGGGCAGTGCTACTCTACGGACAATTAGCCTCACCAGCTGTCTCTGCAAAACAATGGAACTCGTTATCAATCACAGACTACAGTGGTACATTGAAAGTGAAAACATCCTTGTGCCACAACAGGCTGGCTTTGGGCAGTGCTACTCTACGGACAATTAGCCTCACCAGCTGTCTCTGCAAAACAATGGAACTCGTTATCAATCACAGACTACAGTGGTACATTGAAAGTGAAAACATCCTTGTGCCGCAACAGGCTGGCTTTGGGCAGTGCTACTCTACGGAAGATCAGACAACCTACCTCTCTCAAGAAGTTTAGGATGCATTCCAAGAGAAGAAGCTGGTACTTGCGGCTGGATAGATCTGAAAAAAGCCTTTAACAAAGTCTGGAAAGAAGGTCTGATGAGAAAACTGAGAAACTGTAAAGTCAATGGAAGAATGTACAAATGGGTGAAAGCATACTTGCACAACAGAAGAGCCCGAGTACAGATAGACGGTCTCAAGAGCAAGAAAGTACTACTGCGTAACTGTGTTCCCCAGTGTGAAGTCTTGCTCCCCCATACTTTTTCTAATCTTCATTAATGATCTTGTTGCTAATCTACCGGATGGAATTACAGCGGCAATGTACGCTGATGACCTGGTTTTGTGGAGAACAAATGAACATGCATCAGTGGCCACCATATTGCTACAGAGAGCTGTAGATACATTTGTTGCATGGGCGGATAGATGGTGTGTCAGCATAAACACTGACAAGTGCAGCAACACTCGATTTACCCTCTCTCCGAAACAAAAGGCAGGGATCATCCAGATAAATGGAGCACTCCCAAGAGAAGATAAAGAACCAACATCTTTCAATCAATCAGGTGCCGTATCCGCAATGAAGGCTGGCTGCAATGGATCTCCAACACTGTCTGTCTCTCGCCTTGACTGTACATTCTGCCAGGCTGATGTTCGTCCATCTCTTGATGTTACCCTCCCACTTGTATCGTTGTCTACCTCTTGCTCGGTCGCCCTCAACCTTGCCTTCCAGTATGGTTTTTATAAGAGTATCATGTCTTTTAACGTGGCCAAAATATTTCACTTGTCTCCTCTTTATTTCTTTCATCAACTCTCTCTTCATTCCCAGTTTTTCTAGGACCTCTGCATTTGATTGTTTTTGTTTCCATTAAATACGACCAATTCGTCTGTACATCCACATAAAGAACCAACATACCTAGGTGTAACATTCGACGACAAGCTGACATGGAGAAAACACATCAAAAAAGCAGTAGAAAAGCCAGAAGTAAAATAACCATCATGAGAAAGCTAAGTGGAACCACATGGGGAGCCAGTGGGAAAATACTTAGCAAAGTTTATCAACATAGCATACGACCAGACCTGGAATACCGGTCAACTGCGTGGTGTTCAGCATCAAAAACCACACTACAAGCGCTTGACAAGCAAAATCGAGCTCTTAGAGTCATGGCAGGAGGGATGATATCAAGCCTATAGTAGCAATGGAGACAATGTGGAGGACACAAACACTGAGAAAGCGCAGAGCTACAAAAACACTTAAACAAGCAGAAAAGTTCCTCAGCTTGCCAGGCCACTCCGGTTTAAAGACTTAGCTATGGGGCGGTTGAAAAGAAGTAGTTTTATCCACCAGGCAAAACGACTCTGCAGAGAAACCACCGATCTTCACACAGTTGGTATCCCCCTGACAACTATTCCAGAGCGAACTCCATGGAAAGACGAACATAGACTATCGCTACAAATCCAGACAAAAGTGAGAGAAATATTTGACAAGGAAGAACAGAAGAGTGTGCAGCGCAGAACAGCCACTCTCAGCTTCCTTGATGACGAATACCCACAGGATCTCTGGATGGGTCAGCGCAAAATGCTGTTCGAAATGGTGGAGCGGGAGTGTACATATAATACCCAAATAATACTAGGGACACAGCCAGAGTTCCAATAGGAAAATACTGCCATAACTATGATGCTGAAATTGAGGTAATCAAGATAGCAATAGAGAAATTACAAAATACCAGCTATGGTACACAACCTGTGGTGATATTGACAGATGCAAAATCAGTAATAGAGGCGCTCCTGTCTGGGAAATTGCCAGTACTAAGGACACTACTTTCTAAACTTAAAAGTCAGCATAAGGTCGCCATACAGTGGATACCATCCCACTGTGGAGTACCCGGAAACGACAGAGCTGATCAACTGGCTAAGGAAGGTGCAAAAGAACAACCTGATGTTCCCATTACATACCACCAAAAGAAAAGAATGATCAAATCAGTCACAAGGCCACCGCACCCTACTCACGACGACTACCACGTTATGGACAGACCAGAACAGGAGTAGTAGGTTACGTTGTATTTGATTATCATTTCTGGATTGTGGTGCTGGATTGACCCCAATCCAGCTGGATTGGGGTTAGGGGTTAGGGGTTAGGGTTAGGGGTTAGGGTTAGGGTTAGGGGTTAGGGTTAGGGTTAGGGGTTAGGGTTAGGGGTTAGGGTTAGGGTTAGGGGTTAGGGTTAGGGTTTTTGTCTTCTCCTAATTATACTTTCTGGATTGACCTCGCTGGATTGCCCCCTAATCCAGCTCGGGACCAGGGCGGGTTGGGTAGGGTAGGTAACTGGGTCATATGTAAGGGGCGATACATCTAATAAAAGACATGTTTTTCTAAGGGCAGATAACTGAGATTGTGTATTATATTTTAACTAATTTTAAAAAATACAATAAAAAATAAAAGACAATCAGAGGCGCGCGGCGGCGGGCGCAGGAGCAAGCGCGGCCGATCGGTCGTGTAGAGCGGTTGGGGTCTAACCCAGTAAAACAGTGTCTTGTAGTATTTAATTGGCTGGTCATTGCTGCGTGACCACAAGGCTGGCCAGTGACGAGTGTGGTTGGTGGGGCTAGACGGTTCGAACCCTCGAGCCGCGGCGGGTGTCACATGAAAATTGTAATAAGTAAAAATTTAAATATGGCGTGTATGTGATCTGTAGTGAGTCGTAGTGGCCTATACACTATCATCATTTAGATTACACCTCTTCACATTCAAACCTTAAAAAAGTAAAGATGGCATGTAGTAACGGTTGTAAGGGGGCGTGGCTTCGTGGTATTCGTTGTTAAGGGGTTGGTGAGTGGTGATGTACCTATATAACAGCTTCCGAACAATTTAAAGGGATGGGCGAGTGGCGAAGTGGCTAAGTAAATGCGTCGGTTCCTTGCTAAGAGACAGAGGAGTTGCTAGATAAAGGCTCCAGGTCGTTGTCAAGGGGTTGGTGAGTGTACAAATAGCTAAATAACTGCTTCTAATCCTTGTTAAGAGGTGGGCGAGGGGCGGATTGGTTGGATAATTACGCCCGTTCCTTGGTAAGAGCCAGGGTGATCGAGTGGAGAAGTGGGTAAATATAGGCATGGAGGTATACCACCGACACATTCAACGCATAATTTCGGCGTCGGTCGTCAGAAGACCAAGGATATTTTCATTAAATGTCTATTGCAAAGGGGTCGACTGTTTGTTATAACGGGGTTACTATTATCTATAGTGGCTGGGACTTAAATACTATCAGCATACCGGTTACAGCTCTTCAAATGAAAACTTTGAAAGTGTAAAGATCTGGTTTTT
>JACEFZ010027564.1:237500-259885 GCA_014155875.1 Cepaea nemoralis | reverse complement strand
TCTCTCTCTCTCTCTCTCTCTTCTCTCTCTTCTCTCTCTCTCTCTCTCTCTCTCTCTCTCTCTCTCTCTCTCTCTCTCTCTCTCTCTCTCTCTCTCTCTCTCTCTCTATCTCTCTCTCTCTCTTTCACTCTCTCTGCTAAATGCTGGTGCAATTATGTTTGCTTAGAGAATATTTCAAATATCATAATAACATGATAGTAATGCCTTGATTTATCACTACACTTATGTTCTAGCATTCTGCGGAATTTTTTTTTTTTCGCATATCTTATTTACATCGCTGTCAACAACAGCATTTTACGCGACCCGATTCCCTATCGAATCTCGCGCAGCTGTTTCCCCACACGTGGATATACGGGATTACGGAGAAAATCGTTAACACCTTCGCCAGGGAGATCGG
This sequence comes from Cepaea nemoralis, assembly GCA_014155875.1. NCBI lineage: Eukaryota > Metazoa > Mollusca > Gastropoda > Stylommatophora > Helicidae > Cepaea > Cepaea nemoralis. The sequence continues at coordinate 259,488 of JACEFZ010027564.1, read as the reverse complement.
CTAAGCGGAATTGCTAGATATCTAAAAGAAAAACACCCCGACAAACAAAATTGATGGTCCCTCATTATTATTCTGATGATCATATTGTTCTTGTCTTGTATCATCATAAAGGTCTTTCACATAATCTGACCACGCATGCAAAATCTGATCTTCTTCAATTATGATTTTGCCATCTTTGGTTTTTAGGCAACCTGTTGATGTGTCTGTTCTTTTGCTTAGTGATGTCATTAATTCTTGTGTGCATTAATTTGGTATTCTGGGTGTTGTGTTGGTTTTCAATTTCCTTGCAATTTTCCTCAAGCCATGTTTTTTTTGCCTCTTTGCATAGCAGTAGCTTCCTAATTTTCCTGTGAATCTCTTCGTATATTTCCTTGTTATTTTTGTTATTTCTTCTTATTTCCATGAGTTTTAAGATGTCTTCCATCATCCATTTCTTGCGCCCTATTATCTTTATTTTTTGAATTATTATTGTTGTTAGTGCAGCTTCTTGACTGATTTCTTTTATATTTTCAATTGGTCACTGACGTCTTGAAATAATATTGCATTGCCATATCGGACAATGCATCGAATCTGTTCTTTACCTCTACGTTGAATTTACTTTTATCTCCTCACTCTTCAGTGCCTGTAGATCAAATTTTGCGTTTCTATTTGTATATTTGACTTTGTTTAAGTTTATATGTAAATTGCCTAAGATTAATCTATGGTTGCAGTAGGAGTCTGCGCTTGGTAGAGGGACATAAACATTTAATATTGTTACAAGGGAGGTTACTAGAACTTGAAAATGAAAATGGTATACCTAGCTACAATACCTCTATCTAACATCAAAATCTTTTATTTTTATTTGAGAAATAAAGCAGTAAGTACTTCAGTCATTTTCTGCAATTGTGAGAAGAAATATATTAAAGTTTTTATACAACATTTGTTTAATCTTTTATTACTTACATTTTATAACCAACTTTTTAAATTCTACGTTTATGTTTAATTCTTAAAACTGTACTTTTAATGATAGGGTTACAGGTTTGAAGTGATCAATTTCCCCTCTGTGGGGAAACATTTTTTAACTGGCCTCTTAAGGCCACCCACAATTTAAAGAAAGTTGACTTACATTAACGGCGAAAGACCTTGGAAGTCTATGGGGTTTATGTTGATAAATACGTTTAGAGGAAATGTCATTTATTTGAATAACGAAGACACAAACAATAGATTGCACGATTTATTGCCTGGCATATTTTCGCTGCATCTCGTCAGGTACATACTGCAGAAATCACACAACTTACGTGAATTAACTAGATAAATCCTTCAAGTTGAAATCTACACATATTCGCACAGTAATGTCACTTATCTACCACGGTAATTTTAAGCTGACTAACATGTCTTTCTGTTTGCACAATTCTGGCTTGCGTTGATAGATCATAATTGCTTCTGCAAATTTTAACAAGCGAGTATTTTGTGTGTTAAACAACACGCGAAAGGCAGTGTCTCTGTTAACCACATGGCCGCTTTCGATAATGTGCCTACCAATTGAAGACGCCGGGAGCTTCCGGTGTGTCGGCCCCACGAGGCTAGCATCTCCTGTGTGTTGTATCTTGCTGACCCATTGATGTATGTTTTCAGAGCTTCACACCTGTCCAGTACAAACGGGGCTTAGTACGGACCCTGTTTGACCGTGCTAGAAAGATATGCACCCAGGACACACTGACAGAGGAATTTGAAACTCTGAAGAATGTCATAACCCTGAATGGGTACTCCACAGGATTTATAAAGCGCCACTGCCAACAGCCCAAACCTAAAGCAGACGTAACTACAGTCCCTAAACTCAAGGTATTCATCCAGCTAACCTTTCGAGGGGATGACGTAATGCAACGTCTACAAGACCGGCTTACTACAGCAGTAGGCCGAACATTCTGTGCTGCAACTCCAGTCATTAGATATAGAACCATACCGATTCCTACACCAGCAGTCAAAGAGCCTGTTCCTCTGTACGCCACAAACAATTGTATGTTAAATTTACTATTTACCAATTCACATGTAGATGCCAGGCCTTCTACATTGGTAGAACAGAGAGACAACTTAACAAACGAGTGTCAGAACACACAACTCATTGTTCCATGCATGCTGCAAACGGACGCCAACTCTTCCGTTATCTGAAAGTCCAAATTGACACCACAAATGAACACGAGAAGTTGTGACGTACTTGAGAGATCAATAGACTCACCCAGCGCCGGAGAATACCACAACAAGATCATAGCTTTCTCGCGTATCTGTAGCACTATGTTCTCTCCAAGTTCTTCTGTTCTCCGCACAACTGAACTTGCCGAAAGGCTGATAGTTCCAAACAAATCGGCTTTCTCAGGACACAAGTCATTTGCTGCTTCGAGCACACACACACTCTTTAATGACGTTGCCATCAGTAAACGGTTTTCCTCGTTCTGCCATCTTATGCACTGTTTTGTAACTTGTACGAGTGACAGATTCATTTTCAGCAAATTTTCTCGTGAAGAGATTTCTTTGCGTTTCAAAACCACGTTTAATGGTCTCATATTTCCCAGAGCGTAATTTTCCAGAAAACTTTTAATATGTTGATGGATGTTTTGTTTCATAGTGACGCCGAAGATTGTACTCTTTCAAAACGGCAACACTTTCGCTGCATATTACGCAGCTGGTTTTCTGGTACTTTGTTTCCACAAAGAAGTACTTTACTCCTCACTCGGCGTCCACTTTTCTGTTGCTAGTAGCCATAATTAAGGGTGAAGTACACGGGATCTGAAAATGAAAAAGACATTACATTAGAAACATAATTAAAATCCTATTGAAACACAAGAAAAGCAGAGGACTAGGGGTCACTGGTGAAGCTACAGCTCATCAAAGGTACATATACAGTTTATAGGTACCTTTGTGTAACCGCACAGAGATGATAGAGATAATAGCACAACGCCGACTGTTCATAGGCCGTAGAAGAAGAAAGGAATAAGAAGACAAAGAGAATGTCATTCTATCTCTACGGCTAACAAGAAAAATCAACGATTTAGAGATATCAGAAGAAATTCAGGTCAATGTCAGAATAATGTAATTATAAAGATACAACAACATCTGATTAATAATGCCAATGCCCTAATATATAAAATTCATGATTAGATACAATGACAAAATAGGCATTCCCATGAATAAACATACACATGATCATCCTTCACAGTATTCACAGTACCATTGATATTCCATCACAGCTTGGGTAGTCATCCAACGCAGTACCAGTGATCTTCCATCACAGCATGGGTAGTCATCCAACACAGTACCAGTGATCCTCATCACAGCATGGATAATCATCCAACACTGTAACTGTAGTCTGATACACAACGCCAGCAATTATCAGACAACAAGATGGAACAAAGGTCATTCATTCAGTAGCATGTCCTTTGCAGAACCTCGCTCCCATAACAATCTTCCGGAAAACCTCTCGATCATAAGCAAGATTTCCCGCTTCAGATACATCCATCTGGAGATCATCCGCCACATTCTGCACCCATGTTCTCTTTGGCCTTCCTCTTCCTCTCTTCTCAGGCATATATCCCCCCATTATTGTTCTCAGGCACAGACATAGCTATTATATTCCTATATTCCTATTTAAACTATGAAGGTTCGTTCAAAACTCACCCCACAGCAGATAATCGTCAATCCACAATCAAGATCCTCTTGGATCTTTTGGATCTTCACAGGGTCTGTCTACCCTCTCAACTGTGGTCTGGAAAAACAGTGGCTACGCTCGGCCGTGCCTGGGTCATGTTCGCCCATCTACTTGGTAGTGGCTCAGGGGTTTAAGTTCAAACCCTCTGCTGAAAATTATTCATCAGCATCTCTTCGGCCTAAGTTGTTCCCAAGGCCAAAGAGGCGGGAATAGGGCTTTACTGGGCTGATATAGGCACGCCAACACAACATCCCAGTATCCTATACATTTTTTTACCAGGGTATCAAAGGATATGCTACTCCATACTCTTGTAGAGTCGCGGCAGGCGGCTTCATTTGGTAATAGAATATATCTTATAATAAGGTTCGCAAAATTTATAAATAGGGCCACCTAAATAAACAACCTAATGTAGCCAGGAGGTCTCCGCACGTGTGAAGATCTCCTATTATTCTAAACATAATATTTACATTTAAATTGTATCGCAACGTCTCGTGTTTCATAGTTATATCAAGTAAGATCGAGTACTGACTGCGGGCCGGATGAAATGACGTCGCGGATCCGCCCGGGGGCCGTAGTTTGGTGACCCCTGCCCTAGTGCGACGAAATGCAACCTAAAGACAAAATGTCATGGCAGGTCAGACCAAGCCCTAAGCCTTGATCGGCAAGTGATCTAGTATAGCTCCGACAGGCGGCTAGCTAGAGCCTTGCTCTCCTGATCCAATTTCTTCTACCGCTTGTCGATTCCAGACGTATTGGGGTTGCCTTTCCTCTGGAGTAAACTAGGCAGGCCGAGAGATGGATCATGCTGCATGGGGAATACTTGGTCTCTAAAGTCAATTAAGGCTGTGTGCTATTGAGAGGTGTAACTCAGTTTTACAAACTATCGTCATTCAGCCGAGCTCCATGGCCTAAAGACCTGCGAACGCGATTAATGAACTGCTTACCACGCGTTCGAAACGCGGCGGCGACCGATTAGGCAGCTGGGGTTTTAACGTGTTGGTAGTGGAGCCGGTCGTTCAGAAAGCAATGGTAAACCGCTGAACGTAAAATTTGTCAAGACATCTACAACAGCAGTAAAATGTTGGTGTTGACAGCGATGTGCTGTAAACAGGATATGAAAAAAAAAAACATCGTCATTCAAGACGGCAAGGTGCCAGTTGGTCCGTAATATTACTCGGCGCGCACACACACACACACTCATACACATACACATGCACGCGCACACACATACATACACACGCACACACACACACACACACACACACACACACACACACACATACGCAGGCGTGCGCACACACACACACTCACACACCATATATATATATATATATATATATATATATATATATATATATATATATATATATATATATATATATATATATATATATATATATATATATTTATTTTTTTTTCAGAGAAGAAGGACAAATTGTCATGCGCAGATGCAGCCAATCAGACGCTGGCTGGAGCGTGTGCGGCAGATTTTTCTGCCGGGATGATGCATATATTCACATTGAGCCGGGAGAAAGCCATTCCCCAGACAGTACTACGTGAAGTGGCGTGCGAGTATGTTTTATACACGTCTCACAGATTTTGTTTAATAATTAAACTGTTTCTAGAACCTTCGCTTTGCACATTCTTCTTCTGCTGCTACTATTTATTACCCATGGGATCATATTCCCTCAATTTCTTCTTCTTTCGTTCGCCTAAATTATGTTTATAACTGCAATGTTGTCTCTTGTATGAATCTAACAGTCTTTTTTAGTTCATTCAGCGGTCCATAGAGTTTATCTTCCACTGTTGTCTCTCTAGGCCAGAAGGTTCGCCTGGATATGTTGTAGTTTGGGCAATCCTGGAGTATGTGCTCTGCTGTCTGCGACGCCAAACCACTACCTAACTCACATCAGGCTGTCCTATCGTTTGCTATCTCTTACAGCACCCTTTATGTCTTCACCATATTATTCATATCTGTCTATATATCGTCTTCTCCTTGTGTTTTTAGGTATCCCTCAATAATTTTTCCCTGTGAATGTTTTTACATTACTGATTGAAAACTAAGTTTTTATTATACACAGTATGTGGCATCAGCTCTCTTTTATCCAGCAGTCAGATCTGGAACACTTGTGTCCAGCAAGAGAAAAGTTTAAACTCCTTCCGCTTACGATATCTGGGAGTTATCCTCGGCATCTCGTGGAAGACCAGAGTAAATAATGATAAAGTTCTCTCACACATTGGTCAAAAGGCCAGGCTTGCGTATCTTACCGCAGAATGCGATGGCTTTGTCAAGTATACAGCATTTCGGATGGCAGCATTCCAAATGACATTCTCTATATGTAGCTGAAACGGCTACGGTTAGGAGACACGTGCAGGCGAGACATGAACATATTGAGGATAGACACCTGGAAGGACAATACATCTTCTGACCCTAACAAGGACGCGCATTGTAAGGACTCATCCTGAACTTAGAAAAGGAATTATTCATCAAGCAGACGAGTTATGAACCTGCCGAACGGGATTCCAGGTTGCGCGCTGGAGCCTTCTTGCTGACAGGACGCATCAGTCCATAGTCGGGTACGACAGAAGGAGGCTGTTATGTCTGGGCACTAAGCAGGATGTCCACGAAAGTCTTCACTAGGGGAATCTATATAACTGCTATACAATGAAGCTGCCAGAACAACGAACCATGCGGTAACCGTTGCTATTCCCACCGTTTGTTGATTCTGAAATTTAGTGTATGTGATCGTTCACTTCATTTTGAACTCCAGCGTAGTCCATGTACATGCTACTTCTTGTAGTGAGTGCACTATACTGACTTTTGCTTTCACTATTACCAACACCTCTCGCCGTCAGGTGAACCCTCACCAACGTCTGTTGTACTTGTAATTTAATTTAGCAATGAAAAGAAGTCAACATTTTTGTCTAACTGACGAGCGTGTGAAATGAACCCACCCATGCACAGAGAAAGTGGAAGCGCGTTAAACCACTCACCCACGCCGACCTCCAAGTCCGAAATGGAAAAGGCAGATAAACTTGCAAAATACAGGAGAATGTGAACAAGAAGACAACAGAGTCTCATATTTTGAGAGGCAAATCTACCGGGATATCAGAAAAGCACAGAATAAAACCAAAGACGACTACCACGTTTTCCTTCAGTCACAGATCACAATTCTTGTTCTCAGGAGGCAACGTAGCCGACAGTCACAGATCACAGTTCTTGGTCTCAGGAAGGAACATACCGGGCAGAATAAATATTTACACCGGGTCATGCAGTCTGCAGCAGGGGAATGAGTGATGATTCAGCGACTTTCTGGTATCTAGATCGTGGGCGGGGAACGTCCGGCCCTCGGGCAGGAAAAGGCCCGCGAAATCATTTGGTCTGGCTCCACTCTGGAAGAACAAACGCCTTTTATGACACATGAATATGCTGGTGAATGTGCGAAACTAATTGAAGCATTTAATGAAGGATTCAAAGACATGAAAAGTAAACAAATGGAATGAAACATCTTTGCTACACCATAAATTGCCAGATAACCTACAACACAAAATTGTGCAGCTACAAAACAATTTTGAGCTGAAAACTGGGTACAAAACCTGCAACTGCTTGAGTTCTATAAACGTAGCATAAGCACTTTGAGGGGACATGCATTGAAATATGGATCTGTGTTCGGAACAACCTACTAATACGAGGAGTTCATTTCAAAAATTACCACCGCAAAGAGTAGACTGCGCTCCCGACTGACAGTCACAAAACTGGAAAAGAAGTTGGGTGTAGCATCATAATCAATGCTAGCTAGCATCACGGGTCTCACCAAAAAGAAGCAGTTCCGGCCATCACGTCAGGGGTGGGTTACTGAGATGTTTGACCAAATATAGAGCGCTAATGTTTAAGCTGATAATTTTCTATTTCCCTCGAATGCTGTTATAAATATCCCAATCCGGGAAGGTTAACCCGGTCAACAAATCCCCGCATAAGTCGGATGTGTGGGCCTAACGGCGCAAGAACGCAGCTTTGCTGTAAACAGGCACAACGCAATCACGTCCGAAAAAAGAAAAAAAAAACTCCGGATGAACGCAGAAGAAGAAGAAGAAGAAGACATCCCAATGAAACTGGGGGAAATAAAGATGTCGCACCTCTTATCTAGATGATGAGAGAATAAAGGAAGAAAGGAACTAGATAACTAACAGGTTACTTAGATTCAGGCTTTTGGTCGCCATCTTTAAAGAAATTAGAATATATAGCTTATGAAATATAAATATCACTGCCTGCATTGACTTTGTAGAGAGACAATACATAAAGTGGTTCGGATATTTTAACAATATGAAGCCCAGCAAGCTACAGTTTTTGCCTAAAGAAGAAACAGCTTTGATTATATAAGCTTTGGCTGCCTATATAAGCTCTTTCTATATAAGCTCTGTTTATAGAAGATCTATCTATAGACGCTTTGGCTGTAAAAGCTCTGAATATAGAAGCTCTGTTTATAGAAGCTCTTGTTATAGAAGCTGTTGCTACAGAAGCTATGTCTATAGGAGCTCTATCTATATAAGCGCTGAGTGTAGATACAAAAGGAAAGAGAGAGAGACACATACTCTATACTTCAAAAATACAAACTTAACGCAATCCAAGCTTCACATTTGACCCTAGATCAAGAACTCAAACACATAAGTTTAAGCACAAATGTGATTATCCTATGACGACAAGCCTAAGAAGAGAAACCGTGTATTTGGTGAAGATTACAGACAGTTATGGTCAATGGTCGTCTGTGTTGTTTCAACAGCGTTACCCTGCAGACGACGTTCTGTCTCAAAGACTCGCTGTCAACATGTGAGGAGGAAGTCCAGCTGGTTCTCCTGGGTTACTACTCTCTGTTCACCAACGACACTTGCGTTGCCAAGGAAAGGTCAGTGTTGATAGATTGGTTTTGGTGAACTGGGCTGGTAGAGGAGTTAGTAGTGGTAGATGTAGTAGCAGTCGTTCTGGTGGTAGCGTTAGTAGCAGCAGCAGTAGCATCGGGGGCAGCAGCAGCAGCAGCAGTAGTAGTAGTAGTAGTAGTAGTAGTAGTAGTAGTAGTAGTAGTAGTAGTAGTAGTAGTAGTAGCAGTAGCAGTAGCAGTAGCAGTAGCAGCATAATAAGCAGCAGTAGTAGTAGTAGTAGTAGTAGTAGTAGTAGTAGTAGTAGTAGTAGTAGTAGTAGTAGTAGTAGCAGCAGCAGTAGTAGTAGTAGTAGTAGTAGTAGTAGTAGTAGTAGTAGTAGTAATAGTAGTAGTAGTAGTAGTAGTAGTAGTAGTAGTGTTGGTGGTGCAGGTGGCTTTGATGGTAGTAGTAATAGTAGAAGTAGTAGTATTGGTGGTTGTCACGAGCGCCCTGAGTTAACCCAGATAATAATACCGACGTTTGCGTGGCGTATATTTTCTGGGCCACAACAGTCGTACTAACAGAGTAAACACAGCTGTACAGGTTACATCGTGTCAGCCCATATACACATTTGGTGGTGAGTGAGTAGGAATGGATACACAGAGTTGGCAGTTCATTAACAAGTAGAATCACATATATTGTCAGCTTAGGATATGGAATGGTTCCGTTTGTCATCTATACGGCCGGACATCAGACGAAAATGGCTGCTGGGATTGTCACCACGGAACAGAAGAGTGACAAGTTTGTCAACATTTGAATGCAGATGGAAGCCGTGAGATCACAGGGGCAGATGTAAAACGGAAGTACCTAGTACGGAAAACAGTGCATCTGTCAATTCTTGGTTTCCGGAACATCAAGATGATTGGCAGCTTGGTATCGAAACTCTTTGTTGGGAGTATACAGAAACTAGCTGGCTTGTTTTGAGAATCTAGGCAATTACTGACAACTTTGACAGGATTTAAGCCAGGAAAATAGTTCTTGACAGGGGATGATTTGCCACTGTGCCACCTGTGTGGGGGAGTAAAGGATAACGTCACGTGGCCAACTTTGGTAGTTTGCGATATAAACTCGAGTTGAGATCAACTAGGGTGGACTTGAATAATGCTTTAGTTAGAGTGCCAGGGCACTGCAGTGCTTAGTGGAAATAATATCTACCGTGTGTTAATTAGTGACTTAATTTTACACGTGCCTATATGGCAGATGTAGATATGATTTATAGGACTGCAGTAGTGCCATTTAAGGTTCCCTACCAGATCCAAGGAAACTCAACAAGTTTTAAAAAAAACCATTCGGAAGAACACCCGTTCAACCATCAATAAAGTTGCATACAGAAACGTAACTTACGCTAGAAGGAAATTGATTCATCAAAGAGAGTGATGCATACTGATGCACCACACAGCATTAGACAGTAGTAACGAACCGAGAACCGGCTAAGAGTACCTAGTGTTAGTACAGTAACAATTAACATTAGTAATTAGCACTTATGGACTGAATGGTTCGATGTGCAACGAGGATGATCTGTCGACTAACTAACTAACTAACTAACTGCGTACACACCTACAAAAGACTTGTGCAGTTTGTTTAGGAACATTAGGAACGGACATTGTGTAGAGTGCAACCGGTCCATGATTTACTGTTAATACCACCGGTGTCTATTTCGGATGTTCATGAAATTGGATTACCAGAGGTCTACAGAGGCAAAGCATTATCCGGCAAGATGGTTCCGGCAACGGGTGAGACGTACTTGTTCTGACGTAACGTGCTGTGGTCTATCTTTGCTGTGATCAGCTGACTGAGTTGATGTCTGAGAGACAGAGTCTACACACTTTATAGAACACGTCACACATTTTCTTCGCATACACGTCTCATACACGTTACACTTTTATTTTAATAAATTAATCTTTATTAATTTCTAGAAGCAAGAGTTGTTGAGTATGTTGCGTTGGGGAAGTATGAGAAGGGGGCATAGTACGACAGTGTGAGAGTGATAGGAAAAGGTGTCCATAGGCTGATGGAGTGTGTTGGACGGAAGCTGGTGGATTCTCCAGAATATTGAGGGGGAAAAAAATAATATTATAATGTGGGTGTCGGATCTCCTCACTCCAGGGACGACACTTTAAAGGAGGACACGACAGTTATTGGGGGCTCGTAAACGTGATATTTGGACAGTGGGATCTCTCGTAAACGGGATCTTTGGACAGCGGGATCTATCGTAAACGTGATCTTTGGACAGCGAGATCTCTCGTAAACGGGATCCTTGGACAGCGGGATCTCCCGTAAACGGAATCCTTGGACAGCGAGATCTCCTGCAAGCAGGAACGTTTGACAGGGGGATCTTCTGACAACGGGGTCCTTTGACACGGGATCCTTAGTTATAGGAGGGAGATATCATTTGGAGAATCCAGCTAGAGTGAATGTGGATAGGGGTTAGGACTAATATCTTACCTGTTCACACTTCACACGTCTGCATAGGTCTGTGGTCCTGATTCTACTCTTGTCACTGAGTGAATGTACTGTGTGTGGTAATATCTAGATTTATAGTACTTGTTCATATATCTGTATAGTAATTTGCAGTTATATTGTACTAGACCTGCTACCTTACCTCTCTGTATAATGGCCACCCGTAAACTTAGCACCGCAGAATTAAAGGCAAGGGGGGAAGAAATGGGATTGGCTGGGTCTGCTCTAACGGATTACATACAGGAAGTGGAGAGAGAGTATCGTCAGGCAGAACGGGAAGATCGAAAGGCCGAGTTGGAATTGAGAAGGATGGAATTGGAAGCTGAGCAAGCAGCTAAGAAATTGGAAGCTGAGCAAGCAGCTAAGAATTGGAAGCTGAGCAAGCAGCTAGGAAATTTGAAGCTGAGCAAACAGCTAGGAAACTGGAAGCTGAACAGAAGCACAGAAGAGGGAGCACGAGTACCGGATGAGGGAACTCGAGTTGAAGAGTCAATCTAATGGAGAAACTGAGGGAAGCAGTTGGAGGTTCCTCCATCCCAGGATCCAACACCAGTAGGTGGACATGGGTACCATGCTATGAAGTTTCCTTTAGCGGTCTACGAGGAGGACAAAGAGAAGATTGATCAATACCTTCAACGCTTCGAGGCTATGTCAGTTGCTATGGGTCTGGAGCGTAACAAATGGAATCTTAAGCTATCCCAGGGATTACGCGGGACGGGATACGAGGTTTATACTCGCCTGCCACCAGGACATGAGAACAATTATGATGAGTTAAAGACGGCTCTGCTGAAACGATTCGAGGTTACGTCACATACATACCGGAAAAAAATTTCGAGCAGCGAAACGAGAACCGGGAGAGTTGTTTGCCGCCTACAGTTTGCGTCTTAAATCTTATCTCCATAAGTGGATGGATTTGGCTGGGTTCGCACATGACTATGAGAGTCTGGAAGAGCTCATGGTGGTCGACCAGCTGAAGAAGCAAATGTCTAAACCTCTCAGGACGTTCCTGGGAGAACAGGAGCGGAACGTATTGGACCTCGTGAATAAATTAGCAGAACGGTTCGTCGAGGTACATGGGGAGGCAGGGGAAAACCTTTCCACCAACACCAAAAGTCAAGAGAAACATGACAAGAAGAAAGCCAAAAAACTCAGGAACCAAAAAGTGGGAACCTTATGTGCACAAATCAGAGGATAGTTTCAGAGAAGAAGAAGGAGGGAAGCAAGAGCACTTCAAGCTCTACACCTAAACGACCGTGGTCGGAGAGAAGTGGTGTTCAATTTGTAAGTCACCCTCTCACAATACGAGGGACTGCAAATCGAAGGCTAAGAACCCTCACTTTGCAGCATGTCAAGTGACTTCCAAGGAGGTTGTCACGGAAAATGCCACGGTCAACAAGGAAAGCTCGCCACCAGGAGAGCTCATTCAAGTCCGACAATAGAAAATCTAGGACAGGGAAATGGTGCAACCAATGTCAGTCAAACACGCACAATGCTATTGACTGCAGGGGAAAGTCAGGAGACACTCAATTCGTCGTGTGCTCAGGGAAACCTAAGGTGGAGCCCACCGAACAGGTCGAGGCCGAGGAAGAGACTCCAGACCAGGAAAAACCACCTGTAGTGGAATTGGTAGAGGTTAACGGTCGTCAAGTGGAGTGTTTATACGACACAGGACTGGACGGGGAGGCCGTGATTTCTGCGGATCTAGTACATCCAGAAACAATTCACAGGTGAAACCTTGGATATACAGCCTGCACAGAAGAGTGCTGTAGTCATGAAGTTGCCCATTGCTAATGTGGAGATTCGGTCACGGTACGTCACCGGCAACATCAAGGCCGCTGTATTGACCGATCCCATTTTTCCAGTCATCCTAGGTTGCCGGTATGTCTTTCTGGGAATGCCCAGGGAGCCATTCATATGGGAGCAATGCAGACTCGCTCTCAGACGAAACGGAAGAGGCAGATGCAATTGTGACTAACCCAATGCCGGGGGGAGCTACGAACTGCCCAGAGTGAGGATGATACTTTACGTCCTTGCTACAAAAAGCTGCAGAAAAGTGCTGATCCACCAGGACGGGGGCAGTACTACATGAAGAATAGGATACTCTACAGGAGAGCAGGAAGGGGAGACAACCTATACGGTCAGTTGGTCGTCCCGAAAGCTCATCGGTCCCCAGATTCTTCATATGGGGCATACCATCTCCTTTAGTGGACACATGGGTATTGCCGCCACCATGCAGCGGATTTCCTGCCACTACTATTGGCCGGGAATGACAGATGATGTGCGTCGGTATGTGAAGTCATGCCCTGAGTGCCAGAGGGTGGCACCGAAACACTGGACAGCACCGGTGATGTTGGGTGAGATGCCCATCATGAACTCTCCTTTCGAGAGGGTAGCCATCGATATCGTGGGTCCACTTCCCAGGACTAGGAAGAGGAACATGTATATACTCACAATGGTGGATTGCTGTACAATGTGGGGTGAGGCTATACCGTTGACCACGATTGACTCGAAAAGAGTGGCGGACGCACTGATGGAGGCCTTTACCAGATTAGGCTTTCCGGATCAAATTCTGACGGACAATGGATCTCAGTTTTGTGGAAAACTCATGGAGGAGGTATTTAGTGTGTTTCACTCTAACCACATACATACCAGCCCTTACCACCCTCAAGCCAATGGACAAGTAGAGCGTTTCAACGGCACGTTGATGACAATGCTCAGGAAACTAGCGCAGGAAAAAACCTGATAGGTGGGATGAATATATCCCAGCAGCACTCTTTGCCTATCGGGAAGTTCCTCATGGCTCAACAGGACTACCACCCGCTACGTTGCTGTTTGGTCGTCCAATCAAAGGACCGTTGGAAAGCCATGTTGAGGAGTTGGACTGAAGAGGGGACGTCAGAAGAAGTGATCTCATCCTATCAATACGTGGAGGAACTGAAAGAAAAACTCCACAAGGGATGGACTCTGGCAAATCAAAACTTGAAAAAGGCCAGGAAAAGACATGCGGCTTACTACAACCGTAGGTCTAAAGAAAGATCTCTAGAGGTAGGAGATAAAGTCTTGTTGTTTACTCCCAACGGGAAACAACAAACTGGAGATAGGTTGGCAAGGACCATTTCCCGTGGAAAGGGTAATATCCAGAACCAACTATCAGATCCGGATCCGGGGAAAGTCGAAGATTTTCCATATCAATCTCTTGCGGGAAATTCGAAGAGAGACCCGGAGACAAGGCAGCTCACCTCATGGCAATGGCAGGTTGCAGTGGAGACAGAAGTGGGAACCAGCGAGGGCAGGGAATATCCCTTAGTACACAAGGAAACTTATAGGGATGTACAAGTGAACCCTGATCTGACCTCCCAGGAGAGGGAAAGGATAACCCAGGTTCTCAAGTCTCATAAGGAGATACTGACTGATAAACCTGGACGAACGAGGTTGGTTGAGTTCGAGATGACTTTGAACACACAGGAGCCTGTTCGCCAAAAGGTTTACCCAGTGCCATTCTCTAAAGAAAAGGCCCTGGAGGAGGAAATAAAAAAAACTGCTGGAGGATGACGTGATTGCACCATCCACATCCCCATACAATGCGGGGGGTAGTTTTGTTACGCAAAACCAAGTGGAGAACACAGGTTGTGTATAGATTACCGACTGCTGAACAGTCATACACAGTTTTAGGTGGAACCTTTGCCGAATCCAACTCAGTTATTCGCTAGGCTCCATAAGGCTCGGTACTTTTCAAAGGTGGATCTGAGTCGGGGGGTACTATCAGATACCAGTCAAACCGGAGATTCGACCACTGTTAGCTTTCAGTACACCCAGTGGACACTACGAATTCAAGGTCATGCCCTTTGGACTCAGCAATGCACCTAGTGTGTTTACACGCATGATGAGGACTTTACTAGATCCGTTACAGGATCCGTCCATCATCTCATTCATGGATGATATTCTGATTTCCAGTGACAGCTTGGATGACCACTTACAATCCTTGGAGAGAGTGTTTAATAGACTCAAGGAAGCAGGGCTTACTGCTCGTCCAACCAAGTGCATGATTGGTTACCAAACTCTGGAATTTCTAGGTCACACCATCACTCCAGGACACATTGTTCCAGAAGAGAAGAACCTGGAGAAAATCAGAAATGCACCAAGGCCAAAAACGAAGAAGGATGTGCGATCTTTTCTCTCGTTGTGTGGGTTCTACCACAAATTTATCCCACATTTCACTGAACTGGGAGCTCCGTTGACGAAAACCTTGAACAAGGGATTACCGGATCAAATCATTTGGACACCAGAATGTGAGAATGCCTATAGTCAGTTAAAGGAGGCCTTGGTCAGCAAACCTGTATTACAGCTCCCTGACCTTTCCAAAACCATTTGTGTTGAGAACGGATGCAAGTGCGATTGGAATTGGAGCCGCTTTGTTACAGGAAGGAAAAGACGATGCTTCGGTTTTGAAACCTGTGGCATACGCCAGTAAGAAACTTCTACAGGCGGAGAGGAATTATTCAACCGTCGAGAGAGAATGCTTGTCCCTCGTATGGGCAGTGCAAAAATTTCAGCCATATTTGTATGGAGTTAAGTTTCGGGTCCAGTCAGATCATCAGCCCCTGATGTTCCTGGCTACTTCTCAGAAGCTCAACGCACGTTTGATGCGGTGGTCGTTGTTACTTCAACCGTATAATTTCACAGTAGAGTACATTCCTGGGAAGGAGAATGTTGGAGCGGATTTCTTGTCAAGACACCCAGCTCCTGAAGAAGAGGAATGAATCATCTGGATTTAACTCATGGTGGAGAAGAGTATGTCACGAGCGCCCTGAGTTAACCCAGATAATAATACCGACGTTTGCGTGGCGTATATTTTCTGGGCCACAACAGTCGTACTAACAGAGTAAACACAGCTGTACAGGTTACATCGTGTCAGCCCATATACACATTTGGTGGTGAGTGAGTAGGAATGGATACACAGAGTTGGCAGTTCATTAACAAGTAGAATCACATATATTGTCAGCTTAGGATATGGAATGGTTCCGTTTGTCATCTATACGGCCGGACATCAGACGAAAAATGGCTGCTGGGATTGTCACCACGGAACAGAAGAGTGACAAGTTTGTCAACATTTGAATGCAGATGGAAGCCGTGAGATCACAGGGGCAGATGTAAAACGGAAGTACCTAGTACGGAAAACAGTGCATCTGTCAATTCTTGGTTTCCGGAACATCAAGATGATTGGCAGCTTGGTATCGAAACTCTTTGTTGGGAGTATACAGAAACTAGCTGGCTTGTTTTGAGAATCTAGGCAATTACTGACAACTTTGACAGGATTTAAGCCAGGAAAATAGTTCTTGACAGGGGATGATTGGCCACTGTGCCACCTGTGTGGGGGAGTAAAGGATAACGTCACGTGGCCAACTTTGGTAGTTTGCGATATAACTCGAGTTGAGATCAACTAGGGTGGACTTGAATAATGCTTTAGTTAGAGTGCCAGGGCACTGCAGTGCTTAGTGGAAATAATATCTACCGTGTGTTAATTAGTGACTTAATTTTACACGTGCCTATATGGCAGATGTAGATATGATTTATAGGACTGCAGTAGTGCCATTTAAGGTTCCCTACCAGATCCAAGGAAACTCAACAAGTTTTAAAAAAAAAACCATTCGGAAGAACCACCCGTTCAACCATCAATAAAGTTGCATACAGAAACGTAACTTACGCTAGAAGGAAATTGATTCATCAAAGAGAGTGATGCATACTGATGCACCACACAGCATTAGACAGTAGTAACGAACCGAGAACCGGCTAAGAGTACCTAGTGTTAGTACAGTAACAATTAACATTAGTAATTAGCACTTATGGACTGAATGGTTCGATGTGCAACGAGGATGATCTGTCGACTAACTAACTAACTAACTAACTGCGTACACACTACAAAAGACTTGTGCAGTTTGTTTAGGAACATTAGGAACGGACATTGTGTAGAGTGCAACCGGTCCATGATTTACTGTTAATACCACCGGTGTCTATTTCGGATGTTCATGAAATTGGATTACCAGAGGTCTACAGAGGCAAAGCATTATCCGGCAAGATGGTTCCGGCAACGGGTGAGTCGTACTTGTTCTGACGTAACGTGCTGTGGTCTATCTTTGCTGTGATCAGCTGACTGAGTTGATGTCTGAGAGACAGAGTCTACACACTTTATAGAACACGTCACACATTTTCTTCGCATACACGTCTCATACACGTTACACTTTTATTTTAATAAATTAATCTTTATTAATTTCTAGAAGCAAGAGTTGTTGAGTATGTTGCGTTGGGGAAGTATGAGAAGGGGGCATAGTACGACAGTGTGAGAGTGATAGGAAAAGGTGTCCATAGGCTGATGGAGTGTGTTGGACGGAAGCTGGTGGATTCTCCAGAATATTGAGGGGGAAAAAAAATAATATTATAATGTGGGTGTCGGATCTCCTCACTCCAGGGACGACACTTTAAAGGAGGACACGACAGTGGTGGTGATGGTAGAAAAAGTATCAGTAGTCGTTGTTATAGCAGTACAAGTTGTAGTGATAATGCTACACTGATGGACATAAATAGTTTCTATCTATCACTTAATCATTCAATCAGTCGGTCGGTTTGTCTGTCTGTCAGTAAGTCAGTCAGTCTGTTAGTTAATCTGTCTGTCTGTTGAATTGTCTGCTTAGTTATATACCCACTTAGTCTGTTCTAATGCATACTTGCTAAAGCATGAAGAAAGTTGACTACATGACAAAGTTAACTGATGCTTACATTGGTCGAATGACAAAGCACCATATATGATGAACTTAGAGTTGTCTGTATAGCACACGGACAAAGTAAAATTGACCTAATGACAAGTGAAACTATATCACAAATTTTAATGTATGACCAAGTTGAGTTAAGATATTGTCAAACTTGCTTATGGAATGCCCGTATCCAATAATCCTTACACTGCAGACCAGCCAAGCAGGAGACGGTAGTGTCTAAGTGTGCCAGAGAGGCTGCCGCAAACGCTGTCACGTGACCAGTCGGAACCAGAGCCTACCTCCCTGCTGGATTTTCTAATTCTGGGACTCAAAACTGACTGCAAGTAAGCTTTGATTGGTTGTTGGCTGGCGGTTGTAGCTATTTTGGACCCAGGGACTGATTAGATCAGTGGTTCTCAACCTTTTTTGGCCCGTGCAACCCCTTCACAATATTTTCAGAACGTCATTACCCTCCCCCCTTTCGTATTTCCTCCCTATAAATCTCTTTCCCCCCCCCCCCCCCCGCCCGTACACAGTATATGTAAAAATGGAAGATAAATGTAATAACACATACTAGAACAAGTTTAGACGTCTATATAAATTGTGATTTGCGGGTCTACTTACGTTATAAAATGAATTTCAGAAGGGCGAGAAGCACATAATCATAAAACATGGGAGGAAAAATCAATATCAAGTAATCGGTTCTTGTATTAACGCGATCTTGAAATAATCTTAAATCCTCCCCTGGAAACCCTAAAATCCCCCCTTCCCCCACCGGCTGAGAACCACTGGATTAGATGTTACCTGGTGGTTGTAGCCATGTAGGACAGCCTAACCAGAACAGTGGTTCTCAACCTTTTAGGGCCCATGCACCCCTTCACCATATGTTCAGAATGTCACCCCCCCCCCCCCCATTTTGTATTTCCTCCCTATAAATCCTCCCTACCCCCGCCCCTACACTATACGTAAAAATTGAAGCTAAATTTAATAACACATACTATAACAAGTTTAGATGCCTACTTAAAGGGTGATTTGCTGGTCTACTTACGTTATAAAACACATTTCAGAAGATCGAGAACCGTAAAGTATGGAGGGAGAAAGAATATCAAGTAATCGATTCTTTTATTACCGCTATCTTGAAATAATCTTAATCCCCCCACCCCCTTTTCCACCCCAGGAAAATAAAAAATACCCCATGTGGGGATTGGGGGACTTCCCCACTGGTTGAGAACCACTGAATTAGAGGATACTGCCAGACACTGGTAGATAGCTATGTGGGACAGACAGACAGATTAGAAGATGTTGCCTGGTGTTTGTAGCTATGTGAGACAGACTGATTGATTAGAAGATGTTGCCTGACGTTTGTAGCTATGTGGGACAGACAGACAAATTAGAAATGTTACCTGACGGTTGTAGCTATGTGGGACAGACTGATTGATTAGAAGATGTCACCTGGCGGCTGCAAGCTATGTGAGACAGACAGCCATATTAGAACAGTGGTTCTCAACCTTTTTTGGCCCGTGCCCCCATACCATATTTTCAGAACGTTACCCCTCCCCCCCCCCTTTTTTTTTCGTGCTTCCTACCTACAAATTTGGCCCGTGCTCCCCTTCACCATATTTTCAGAACGTCATTCCCCCCTTTCGTATGTCCTACCTAACTATCCCGCCCCCGCCCCTACACAATATACGTAATAATGGAAGCTAAATTTAATAGCACATACTAAAACAAGTCTAGACGTCCACATTTGTGGGTCTATTTACTTTATAAAATGAATTTTAGAAGGGTGATACGTACAGAACGGTACAGTATGAAGAGAAAAACAGTATCAAGTAATCGGTTCTTGTATTAACGCAATCTTGAAATAATCTTAATCCTCCCCCCAACCCCCTGGAAACCCTAAAATTCCCCAGGGGGGGGGGATTCCCCACCGGTTGAGAACCACTGTATTAGAAGATGCTAATTGACAGTTGTGAATGGTCTTTTACTTTTGCTACTTTTAGGGTTGTGAGTTCATATTTCTTGCTGTCTAGTAAATAAATATATCTGTATTTTTATGCTTCTGACAATGAGGGCTGTTAAATACGTCAATGCACGTTGTGGGGACCATTAATTTGTTTATTGCAGGGAATGTTAATGAATGAAGCCCATAAACGAGCGTTTCACACTTTCTTGCTATTTATACTTCGCCCCGACACGGCAAGGTACATGAGGAACAAGATGAGATGGGATGGGCAGGACGGGCTAGGATGGGATGGGATGAAATGAAATGAGATTAGATGAGATGAGATTAGATGAGATGAGATGAGATGAGATGAGATGAGGGAATATTAAGTTCATTTCCTACATGGCTTGTTCATGTTTGACGCTTTCTACAATTTGTATGAGTGTCTTTCTTCAAAGTGTACATTTCCCTTAAGCTTCGATTCTACTCTTCTCCATTTTTACTTGGTGTTTTAATGTCATCTTTAATAAGAGGTACGCGTAGTTTGTTATTATTTACCCTGTAGTTCTTTGCTTGCGTCATTTATGTTGTTTGTTTGTTTTTCTTCGCTCGCTTCTTTAGTACATACACGTGCTACTACTTTTACGCGTGACTTAGTTAGTCTTTCCTCTTGAGCCTAAGGCGGCGCATAGGGCAGAAGTCCTGTCTCTCCATGCTTGGCGGTTCGCTGCTACCTGTTGTAGATCTTGGATATTTACTTGGCCATTGAATGAGCCTTCTCTAATGATGGTTCTACACAGGGTCTCTCTTGGTCTTCCCCGTTTTCTTTTCCCTACCGGTGACCATATGAGGGCTTGGTAGGGGAGTCTTGTCTTGTCCATTCTGAGTACATGGCCGATGTAGTTCCAACGGCGTCTTCTTATGAAATTGGATACTGTATCTTGCTTAGTCTCTTGTCTTATTTGCGAATTGGTTCTGAAGTCTGTCCAGTGGATGTTTAGAAGTCTTCTAAGACATTTGTTCTCAAAATTGTCTAATTTTTTATCTAAAGCTACCGTTGATTTCCAACTACGCGTGACTTAGCTTTCCTTATTACCATGCCTCTCGCCATCAGGCGAAACCACTCCAACTTTACTTGTCAAGGACGAGAAGTCAACATTTTAGTCTAATTGACCGGTGTAAGGGTTGAATCCGCTACCTCAGCATCAGCACACCGGATGTTTAAGTACGAGCATTCTTATCCATTCGGGCATGCTGACTTTAGTTCCCGCTATTTCATTCTCATCAATTGAACTTGTTAAGAGGACCCTTTCACGTGCCTTTACGCCTACTGAATATATGGCACTAGACATATCTATTTATAGACCATTTGGCACTTATGGTACCAGACATATCTATTTTTAGACCAATCAGCACTTATGGCACTTTTCACATCTATTTAGAGACCAAACGGCACTTATGGCACTAGACACACCTGTCGTATAGCTTCCCTGGGGTGAAGGGAACAGGCTATCGCATTTATTATGATTATCTATTCACACATATATCTCTATATTTATTTATATATGTATATGTATAAATCTCGGGATTACTTCAGTTCTGGGACTGGGACACTTTCAGTCTGCGACCCCACCAGTCTTAGGATACCTATCTCTCTCACAGCCAACCAAGGGATGTTACCCTTTCAAATATCGTCCTGAACAAATGATGCAACTCCGGTATCTACAAACTCAATAACAAAAGTGTATTGTACAAAAAAGGAAAGTGAAGATAATGTAGATGTAGTGCAGATCTGTCTGGTGTGCTAGTTGCTACTAGATAGTTAGCCGAGGCAGCCAGATAAAGATGTCTTCATAGCACAATGCCAACGCCTCACACCACACATGAATGGTACTTAGCTCGTGTCTCTCGCAGCAGGTCCTCAGTCTTTCACCAGATAGCACTTGGAAAGCAAGTCCTGACAATATGATCAGGATACCAGAACAGGTGTTGGAACGATATGTAAAAGCTCATCCACATCCGATCAAGTAGATGCCTCCATAATAAGTTTAATCATAATAGCACAATTTCTTGGCTTACAGTATATCAAAGCACAATGTCCAGTGCTTTCTCTCTCTCTCTCTCTCTCTCTCTCTCTCTCTCTCTCTCTCTCTCCTCTCTCTCTCTCTCTCTCTCTCTCTCTCATTCTCTCTCAACAATCGGGCTCCTCTGTGCCTACCTAAGCCATGTGTGGCG